>JACGDI010000373.1:901529-947842 GCA_014898725.1 Jacaranda copaia | reverse complement strand
ACAAACAAAGTATAAATGATGTTGTGTTGAAGTACACCTCAATTCAATTGAAATTGAACAATGAATTTGAGTACAATATGATGAAAATGAAGTATAAATATAAAAAAAAATAAAGTATAAATGGTGTTATATTGAAGTACACCTATTACAATTGAATAATTAGTCTCCAATAATTGTAGTGATGGTCAAGTACAATATTTTGAAATTATCGAATCAGGTAAAGTACGTATTTGTACGGGTGATGGGGTGGATATTATCGTCAAATGTTCATTGTTTACATTTTTGAAAGCATAAGTATGCTCTATATTACTACGATTAATAACATTCATTCGTTGAATACTAATGGTTAACACTTTAAAATTTTAATATTATTTTATTTATATGATAAATATTACACACATTTTTAAAGTTTGGTTATTAATTACCAAGACTTAAAAAGCAAACCATGGAACAAATTTTAATTCAACAACATTAGTAAAAATATTAAGGAATGAAGTACATATTGGCTGAAAATAAAGTACAAATGTTATGATATCAAGTATAAATCTTTCAAATTGAAGTACAAAAATGATGATATTTCGAGCAAGATGAAAAAATGCTAATTTCACACTAAATCAAATACATAATTGCCAATGAAGTACAATTGTCATGAAATCAAAAATAATTATCTCAGGTTGGAGTACAAAATAACTAATATATCAAACAACATGCAAAAATACTAATTTCGTGTTAAATTGAATACATAATTGACGAAATGAAGTACAATTTTCCTGTAATCAAGTATAATTCTCCCATATTATGGTACAAAATAACTGATATCTCGGACAAACGGCTATAATTTTTTTATTGTCATTTTTCTTATATTTAAATGATTACAAAGTAAACATTATATAATTCTTTAGCATAATTCTGAACTTCTGAGCATCCTTGAATATTTGACTAGGGGTGTTCATTTGATACAAACCAAATTGAAACTTCGATTAACCATTCGGTTTGGTTAAAATTGAAATTTTTTTCAATTTGGTTAGATTAAAAATTGAAATACCGAATTTTTAATATTAATATTAATATTATATATTATTATACTAATTAACAATATATATTAATATATATTATATATTATATATAATATAATATATCTTAATATTATATATTAATATTCAATTTGGTAATTCAGTTCGATTTGGTTAACCAGTACAAAAAAATTAAAATCAAACAGAATATCAATTTTTTTAAAAAAACAAATACCAAAGTTTCGGTTTTGATTCGGTTTGACCGATTTACCGAACTGTGAATACCCTTATGTTTGACCCTTTCCATATATGCAATTCCTCCATGCATTAATTGAGTTGCCAATTAAAGCCAATTCATTATGCGATGCATTGATCGAACCAATTTTCTCCTCGACTGCATTCCTTGAGGTAGATAAATGAAGTACAATTTTTGGATAATCCATTAGTAGAACACTTAAAACTTAAATAATAGTTTCAGATAACTGAAGTACAAGTTTAGATAAAATAAAGTATAATTTCAGAATACTTAAAGTATAAAAATTCAATGAATAGAGTACATGTTTAGGTAATGAAGTGTAATTTCAGAAAATACAAGTACAATTTTATATAAAGAGAAGTATAATTTCAGAAAACATAAAGTATAAATCCTTAGCAATTGCAATACAATTTTTGATAATTAGTAGAACACTTGAAGTATAAAACTTAAATAATAGATTCAAATAATTGAAGTACAAGTTTAAATAAAATGAAGTACAATTTCGGAACACCTGAAGTATATAACTTTAATAAATAGAGTACAAGTTTAGGTGAAATGAAGTATAATTTTTAAAAATAGAAATATAATTTTAAATAAAGTCAAGTACAATTTCAAATCACCTAAAGTATAAAACCTTAGCAATTTCAGTACAATTTTTGATAATTGGTAGAACATTTGAAGTATAAAACTTAAACAATAGATTCATATAACTGAAACACAAGTTTAGATCAAATGAAGTATAATTTTGGAATACTTGAAGTATAGAACTTCAATGAATAGAGTATAAGTTTAGGTAAAATGAAATATAAAATAAAGTATAATTTCAAAAAATAGAAGTACAATTTTAGGACACTTTAGTATAAAACCCTTGCAATTGCAGTATGATTTTGGATAATCAATAAATAGAACACTTAAAAATAGAACTTCAAATAAAGTACACATTTTGTGAAATGAAGTATAATTTTAGATCAAAGAAGTACAATTTGAAAACACTTAAAGTATAAACTACTAACAATAGTAGTATAATTTTGGATAATCAATTAGTCAAACACTTGAAGTATAAAACTCATATACTAGAGTACAATTTTATGTGAAATGAAATATAATTTCAAATAACTGGAGTATAAATTTGTATAAAATAAAGTATAATTTCAGAACAATTAAAGTATAAAATTCTAGTAATTGCAGTATAGTTTTGGATAATCAATAAATAGAATACTTGAAGTATAGAACTTCAATAAATATAGTACAAATTTTGGTAAAATGAAGTATAATTTCAGAAAATAGAAAGTACAATTTGAAAACACTTCAAGTATAAACCGCTAGAAGTTGTAGTACAATTTTAGATAATCCAATAGTAGAACACTTAAAGTATACAACTTATATAATAGAGTACAATTTTTGTGAGATGAAGTACAATTTTAATTGTAATGAAGTATAATGTTAAACACTCAAAATAGAAAAAGATTTTCAAATAAATAAAGTACAATCTCAGAACACTTCAAGTACAAAACTTTATAAATTGCAGTACAGTTTAGATTATGTAGAAATATTACATTAAAACATCACTGCTCTTCTTTGCACTGCTACTTGATTCATCCTTTTGGTTTACTAGGATATCAACAATATTCATTTTTAATATCAAATGCAGTAAGACCATAGTTATGACATTATCGTCATCAGTCAAACTCAAGTACAATCTTTAATGTGGAGCTATGTATTGTAAACTGAAGAGCTCGGCATTAATTTTATTCCATTTTCTTACGAGATTAATACACATATCCATTAAAGTTATATTATTCTTAATTGACATTATATGAAGCTAGTTTTTGTAGCGGAAACTCCCAAATACTTAATTGAACACTCCAGCTTTATTACTAGAAGACACTTAGCAACAACTGAGAAGAAACTAAGAAGAAGAAGAAACTCAAAAATGATGAAATAAAAAGAGAAGAAGAAGATAATGCAGATATGGGGTTGGTGGTTGTTGACTCTGGCGATTATTCTCATTTTCGTCGTGAAACTTATTACGTTTTTTCTTTTATTTCTATTTTTGATAATAAAAATGCATATACTAGGGTTTACTGTTTGTTTGTGTAGGTGATGAAGAAGTGAAAAAAATAAGTAAAAAATATTATATTTAAAGATATTTTTATTAAATTAAATAAATAGAAAATGATCTCTAAAATTTAAACAAATTTAGGAAGTTTATTCTAAAAAAAATGAAATAAAAATTGATCACAAAATAAAAAAGTAGTTTTGGAACTTTTAACTAAGTTCCCCCTTTATTAATCCTTGATTCTTCTCGCAGGCCGCAGCCATCAATTATTAGATTCACGCCACGCCAAGCCAACTTGGCATTAAAGTATTGTTTTCTCAAAAGAGAGTCATGTACTTGCAATTAATGTGCCGCGAACACGTGGCGTTTTCCACTCAATTTGTTATTTTTAAACTACACGTGGCATTTGTTTTCATAAGGATGTAGATCCTATGCTTCTGCAAACTGACTAAACCATATCATAAAAGAACTCAATATAAAAATTAAATCATGCCAACGGCACTTTGGTAAAAGTATCGCATGCCAACTTTTACCTCGGAAGAATAGAGTTAATTAAGAACTAAAATGAATTTCAAATATGCATATATAAATAAATAAGTAAATCATAATTTTACTAATGACGGCTTTAAATAGTGATGGAAACTTTTAATATATATATGTATGTATATATATATATATATCACCATAAAAACTTCTCCAAAATTTAAAATTAAAGACCTAACTAATATTTCACCAATCCAAAAAACAAACAAGTTACAATAGATGAATATTGAAATGATATTAAAAAAGTTGATGCATGTGTACGCTAAGCCTCTCTTTTCCTCTATTTTCCCACAATATTTTTCAACTCTCAAAACATATTCAAAATGCATACACATTCTCCAATTCTTCTTCTAAAAATACAAGAAATTTATATTCAAAAATCCCATCCCAAAACAATCTCAAAGTACGATATACCTATAAACCACACCTTCCCCACCTACCTCTTTACTTTCTTCTTTTACCTTTCATATCACTTATTTATTTATTATTATCTTACTTCACTTGTCCATATATATATATATATATATATATATTTATATATTTATATAAAAATATAATTTTACTAGTAATAAAATTTTAAAATTTATTAATTAAATAATGTATTTAGTTATATTTAATATTTAATTATAATAACAAATTTAATTAGTATTTAATAATATATTAAGTTTAATAAATTAATATTAATATAATTAAAATAATTATCGACAAAATTAATTAAATTTAAGTAAAAAATGTTTGATTGTTTACTAAGTAATTTATTTACTAAATGTTGTATTAATTAAATAATGAACTAAAATAATGAAATAATCTATTAAATTAATTAAAAAATAATAAATAGTTAAATAATTATATTTTAATTAATAATTAATAATTAATTTGTAATTAATGTACAGTAATTAAATTTTTTAATATAAATCGATATTAATAATTATGACATATTTATGGTATTAGCCAATTTTTAATAATTAAGACATAATTATGATTTCATAAATAATTAATATTTATTAATAAGTATTTTCTTCGAAGTATGACATTATTTGCTGTTAAATTTATAAAAAAAATATAAATTTCATAATAAATCACCAATTAAATTAATTACATATTATTTTATTATAATTATATATCAATTTTTACATATATTACTATATTATTTATATGTGGATGCGAGTGGCTATAGTGCCACGCGCGTGATTTTCTTCTGACTTCTATTTACTTATTTTAAAATTTCCCTTCAAAACGACGTCGTGTTTTGTTTGTTACTTAAAGTTTTGTGTTTTTTGGTTGTGAAACCGTGGACCGACAAAGAAAGTCGGCGAAGTTCGAAAGAGTAGCAAAAATGTTCTGCGGAAAGTAGTGAAAAAGAGGGAGAGCAGGAAAAAGAAGAGAATCCTGAAGAATTGGAGAGGAAGAATTGCGAGTTCCAGGAACTTTTGGAGGTTCCCGCTGGGGAAAGAAACAGGGTTGAGGGAATGCAGGTGATTGATCGGGCGGCGGCGGCAGCGTTAGCAGCCGCCAGAGCGTTGCTGAAGGAAAATTTGCCGTTGCAAAAGGAGAATTACACTGAAGTGAGAGTTGATAGTGGTGGCAACGAGATGGAGGATCAAAAAGAAGGTAACTGATATATGTTCTTGGATTTCTTGATTTGAAGGACTGAGAACTTTTTTTTGTTTATACATTTTTGGTAATTCTCTTTTGTGGTTGTTGATACTAAAACTATGACGAAAGAATTCTTCATGAGGTGCATTTACTTTGCTATTAGATTAATTTTAGGGTTCACTCCTGGGAATTTTTCATTTTCTTGAAGAATCACTGTTCTATGACTGTAGTTTCTATCTGCTGGTCTTTTGGAGTCAGTTAGATAATGCAACTTATCAATATAAGGTGTTTATAGTATATTCCATGTGAAGAATTTAACTAAGATGATTTAGAATAGTTCATTTGTTTGCGAAGTTAAATATGGAGTTAATATAGCTTTGTGGCTTTCGATATTTTCTGCTAATTAGGAGTTTGATCATGAGTTAATGACAATTTTTGGCGAGAGCCTTATGTCATAGGCTGAAAATTGTGCTCCGATAGTTTATCCAAATCTGATTAACTTACCCTGGATGCCTTGCGTTGAAAGAAGTTTGTATTTATTTTCTTTCTTGGATATACTTAGACATCTCACATTCTTTACTCCTGCTCTCTGCTGATGAATCTTCCCCAACTATTGTTGACTTTCTTGAAAACAATCTTTTAGGAGAAGTTTCGGGCATTTAGAAATTGTGGAACATTTAACTCCCTGGATCATTTTTTCTTTAGGCCTTACAAATTGTGGAGAATTCTATAATACTACACTCCATTTGGTTGAGAACTTTGTTTCAATGCCAAATGTGGTGATCATCCTCTTAGACTGGCTTCTGATTATTGAATAATGATTAGAATGAAGTAGCTGCTACTATTTGTGTGTGGTTGATGCTTCTGGTTTGGTCCTGATTATGCTCATAACCTTTGATTCAAGTTTTGCTTAATGTCAAATAAATTTTAGTGTAGAAAGCTAAAGAAATTATCTCAAGAAAACTCTAGGCTATAATTTCTGTGTCTCTGTTCACTTTTGCTATGTTTTCCATAGCATCTTGATCAAGTATCTGAATCTGTTCCTCTGATGACCAGAGTATTGATATTAAATGCTTGAGAATTCTTTCAGCTTTTCAGGTAGAAACTAAACTTCAAACTGATTATCAAAAGATTTGACAATGGCATATATCAAAGATTCTCTCTCGTCACCTGAAAAAAAGACTAATAAAATGAAACCTTGTTGCTTGAATTGCATTGCATGTGTAGTGCTAGGTTGGAGGTTTTCTTAAAATGGAGCGCAGAGAAGGACAGTTGAACTGGGGTTGGAACACAAGGTCCAAGTTTCTGGGCATGGGTTCCTCCTCCAACTGATGAGGATATTTTTGGTGAGATTGAACTAAAGCCAGCTGGACAATGTCTGTTTGTATTGGTGATTTAGCAAGGGGTTGCTCAAGGATGCATTGTGGGCATCGCAGCATTTGCCAATCTGGTCTCCCCATTAATTTATAGTCCCCTTTTACATGATTTGAGAACTTAGCTACAAATTCTACTGTATATAACATTTTAAGCTCAGGCCTTAATGTTATTTATTGTCTTCTCACACTTTATTTTTGTCTGAGGGTGCATCATTTTATTTCCCTGGCTTTAGCCTCTTCTGCGTTGGATTTGCAGACGTAAGACATGTAGTTAGCAGTTACCACTCTCTCCATTTCTCTCTTGTTGTTATTGTTTGACAGTAAATAGTGAAATCTAATTGCATACTGTGTCATTCTTGCGTAGCTGGCAGGCTTCGTTCTGGCTATATTCGTACTGTATTTTTCATGAGAGAGAGTCCAAAGTAGTGACAGCATAAGCCCATAAATCTATATATGTTATGCAAGATAGAAAAGCACTCCAAGTCCAAAATTCCTACTTAAACTTGCATTGCCTGTAAATGTAATTTTACTCAGTTCTATAAGATCTGCTACCTTTTTCAAAGAGTCAGTTTTGGCAACAAAGCACACTTTGCAATGCATTTGTGAAAGGTTTCCACATTGTTTTTTCTCAGAAACTTGTCATTGGAATCAAACCTTAAATCACAGGATTAAGTTATTCTGTGTCCTTCTTGCTCCTCTACACAATCTTTTTTGCTTACTCTGTCTCTTGGGAAAAAGTGATTTATCTTTATCATTATACTCATAATCAGATTTATCAGCTGCAAATGAATATATGTAATTAGCATAACTGTGCAGTTTCATTTGAAAACAAGGTATATTTTAAGTAAAAAATTTCTTGTTAAGCAAATTTCTTACATATGCAAAGCCAATGCACAGCGTACAGAAACCAGGGAAATGAAATGGGGCTTCCTCAGACAAAAATAAAGCTGAAAGAATTAACAAATAAACATTAGAGATCGATTAATATGGGATTTTGGAACATGTGGTGTTCATTTGTTGGAGAATTTTCATGATATTCTAAAAAATTACCTAATAAAGGACTAAAGATTAATGGAGACATGACATTGGCAAATGATGTTATCCCCAAAATACATCCTTGAGCAATCCCCTAAGATATGACCAAGATAAGGAAATATTATCCTTACCATACCATACCTGAGAGGAGAAAGTCTTGACCTTTCTCCATTCATTTTGTCAGGGTATGCACTTATAAATATAGCTTATCTTCTTGCATGTTAAATTTTTTGGCCATCCTCAATGGCGCAAGAGTGGGGGCCACATTTATTACAACTTTCCGACAAGCACCTTGTGTATTTGTATTTGCATAACTATTCATAGAAGTTAAAAATTAATCAGCTTTAGCAAAAGTAAGTTACCTGAAATCCTCGCAATCTCTGTGTTCCAGAATTACTTTTGTCCCTAAAAACCTCACTTTCATGCATTTTCATGGCTATCGGTTCTATTGATTGTTGTTCTTTGGTATACTTTATTGATATGTTTTTCATCTGTGGTCATTTTCTGTTTTCAATGATCAATTTTCTTTATCAAAATGCTCAAGATCTTATAAACATACAGATATATTACAAGTGATGACGTTGTAGAGTTACAGGGGAAAGTTGCATGTGAAATCAGCAGTGCAGATGAATTAACATTTACAGAACTTATGTTCAATGGGGTTCTGAAGGATATAAAGGTGGAGGAGATGGTATCTCTTCTCTCATGTTTTGTGCGGCCAGAAAAGCTTCAGGAAGCTCAGAAGCTTCGGGCTGAACTTGAGTTGCTTTTCACACAATTACAGAATACAGCATGCAAAGTGGCCAAGACTGAGATTTGCATCATCTAGTGGCTGTAGTTCTTTCTTGTGGAAAAAATTGCATTCTCTCATTCATGGTTCCATTGTTTCTGAGTCTTGGAGAATTGATTATAATTGCTGTGAAGAATTTTATGTTGTTGAACTAAAGGAATTGCCCCAATCATGTTCTGAATTCCAGACAATGGTGAAGTGAGCTATTGCTGCTCCCAGCATGGGGAAGGGGTTGATGCTATCGATGTTAGTTGCTATGCACTGGAGTCAGGATGAAAGCTGTTGGTGGAATTAACCTATATAATTTGCTGATATGAGATCAGTTTCATCAGTGACAAATTCTTGGCAAGCAAGCTTGTCGATTGGTGATGATGTCTAAATATGTTGTAGTAAGTCCACCAATTTATCTAGGGTGAATGGTTATTGAATAGATTGTCAAAGTTTCATTCTGATCTATCTAATACATTGAATTTCTTACTGTTGGATTTTTTTATCATCTAGTCAATGCATTGAACTCCAAGCTGATTGATTAAGTAATTCACTTTACCGATATATTCATTTTGTTAAAATCTCAAAGTCGATGATGGGTCCGTTTGATACCTGAATCGTACCCAAATGGTTCTAACCTACCCTTTTCACAGAAAATGAAGAGATGAATTGATGAATTTATTGGATTTTTGTCAGGAGAGATGGGGGCTCGGATGGGAGCTTTGAAGTCACAGCTTTCGCTTGCCAATTTACTAAACTATAATCTCACGTAAATTAGAATCCAAGACTATTTCAGGAAGCAAGGGTTTTTTTTTTTCCTTTTTGAATTATGTACATACACGAACGCTAGAGAAATGTAAGTTCAAATCCCTTACCTTGTACTATATATGTTGGACTTATGCCAACGGCCAAATAGCTATGGAGTTCCCATAGAGACCGACAACTAAGTGAGACAAGAGAATGGAAATTAACTGATTGGAATTCAACAAAGGGGACACAATGAACCTAATTCTTGCTCAAATGATCGATCCAGATAAGGAGACGCAACAAATATCTGTGATCCAATTCAATTTATATAGGCATCTTCCATTGGAATTGTGTACATTTCTATACAAACATCTACTAGAGAATCAGAGATGCATACAGAGAAACAAAGAGATAATATCTTCCAAGTGTCTTGTAATAGCATTATTTATTCATGCTCATTCCGCCAATATCTTTCCCTAACTGATCACATAACTTTTTTTATTTCTACTAACAACTTCTCGAATATGAAAACAAAGGAAAACACAGCACACCAAATGAGCACCAAAACTAACAAAACAGCTAGAGGCTGCACCACCCCGCTCCAATTTCTTCAGTTTAGGACCTACTAGAGCAGCGTCATGAACCAGGTTTGGAACCATATTAGTGTTGGCCTAAAATTCTGGAGGCCATAATTTCTCAGGAGCACTTGGGAAGCAACACATTGAATAAATGCATTAAACTCCAAAGCCATAGAAGCAGATATAATGAGAAAAGTAGAATGATAAATCAACAAACCTTAAAGTGACTACTTGTACGTAATACTCACAAGAACAAACACACATAGATATTCCAAATCTGGCCTTCCAATCAGGTTGATTATCTAAACATGAATCCAAAGCAATGCTTTGTTTCTACCTCAAATATCCCAGTTGTTGAATGTTCATGAACACCAAATGCATATTCAATCCCATGAACTACCATAAGAAAGAAAATAACGTAAGTGGTTCAAATCCCTCAAATCAAATAGATCTCCTAAACAGCTAAAGATTTTATATTCATGCTTAAAATCACTATTTCCAAAGCAAAATCCAGATTATATGAATGTCCAGTGGTTTAATGTTGATCAAGGTCCAGCCAAGAGAAAAGAAGAGTTTTAAGTGTAATTATGATTATAGTGCCCTTTATATATTCCCTAAAAAGTATAACCAAATAAATTTAGACGACAAAATTTGGTTCTTGTTGTAGGTGAATCTTCAAAGGAGGGTGAAACAGTCTGACTGCACTCTTTGGACTGGAAAAAAAAGCAAAATTTTTTAGAATATTTTGACAAGATGCACCAATATGATTGACAAAATGCAAAACATGTTTTTGTTAGAAGATAAATTGTTGCTTCGAGACAACAGCTTTTATTTTGTCAATAAATTTTGTGTTTTGTCATAACATTATTGGTGTCAAAACAATTTCTAAACTACTGCTTTGCACTAGCTACTGCGAGGCTAATTTATTTTGGTTACTTTTTTCTATAGATATATGAAGTGTTGTTTCAAAAAAATGAAGTGTTTATTGACATATGAATAAGTTGCACTTGTTCAAATGCTACATATATGCACAATGTCATACTTTGGTGCTATGTTCAATGATGTAGAAGCTTCGTGAATGTAACTTAACGATATGTAAATTCCGAAATTCCAACCTCTAGTGAAACCTGTTTTGGGGTTTTGTTTTCATTATTTTTTATTATAACTCCAATGTTTAATTTTTTTATCTTTTTTTAAATTCAAATTTATCCATATTGCATACATATGATTGTATTATGATGAATTTTATAATAATTATGCTAGGATAGTTCATAACAAAGAATATATAAAATTAATTGATGATAAAAATGCTTCATTATTTCTATTAATTGATTAGCAAAATTTAATTAAAAGACTACCTAAAATAAGGACAATTGATTGCATAGCCCCATGAGCATGGCACCACGCCTTGCACGGTGCACCTTTTCTAGTATATATATATATATATATATACACACACACACATACACATCATCCAACTATTAACATACATTATAAAAAAAATCACTTTCACCCCCACAAACCCAATAAAAATTTAATTGATTTGACTTCTACGTATAGTAAAATTTATCCCCTCCCAAAATAAAAAGAAACAATCATCTCATTCTCAATTTATTTTCCTTATTTTCCCAAAACAAAAAGAAATGCTTAACACATCCTCCAAAACTTTCTCCCAAAACCCCATTTTTTTCTACAAAACACAAAAAACACATGAGAACATGCCCTAAATAATTTACAATCCCAGTTAAGTAGTATTCAAAATAGTTGTATATCACATTTAAAGGGTTCCTAATTAAAGTGACATTTCTATCTGAACTTCTTGCACGAGAGTAAATTCGAGAAATATAGTTTCAATGGGATTATTGAATTTGATTTGCTTACAAAATTAAATTATCGAATATTCATAATTCTACACAAACATATCAATTTTCCAGCTTGACTTATAATTTTTTAGTATTAGAAACAATTTTATTATATTTGATAACGCAAAGCTTAATAATATATTTGACATAAGTTTCAAAAATTTGCAAAGGCTGTTGTAAGCATATTAAATTTTTTACCAATTGAGAAGTGACACATGTAAAATAAATGCTAGATATTAATCTAAAAATTTTTTATTTATATTTTGAGATATATTAAATTTAATTCCAAAAGATAAATAGTTAATTTTAATTAATAATTTAATATTTATTTTATACTCAAATCATATATTGACAAATATGTCAAAGATGGAGTGTCTGCATCTATGGACCAATCAGATTAAAGATATTTGATATCATCTCTTGATATTGACATTATCTTTTAATATTTAATATTACTAAATTAAGGATAACCCATATTATCTTTCGATATTTGATTTATCTTATCAAAGAGATAACCTTTGAAGGGTTTAAGTCAATCTAGTAGTCTTCCTTCAAGCACTTATATAAAGGGGTGATTCCAACTCCATTGACACAACACAAAATTCTAGCAAATGAGAGAAACTTTGAAAAAATTCAGCAACTCTCTCAAGCAAATTCAAGGAGATCCACAACATTCAAGGCGTTCTTCGCAAAACTCATATATTTTTAGCATTTGATTCGAGATCAAGGTGTGGAGCCCTTGAATTGATATTATTTTTATTCAAGGAGATCTACGGCGTTCAAAGTGTTTTTCGTGGAATTCATATATTTTTAGCATTTGATTTGAGATTAAGGTGTGAAGCCCTCAAGTTGGCATTATTTTATTCAAATCAAATTTAAAGGAGATTCATAACATTTAAGGCGTTTTTCGCGGAGCTCAATTCAAAATTATATGTAGAAAGGAAGAGTTAAAGGATTAGATTAGAGATAAAATCCATAGTTGATTGATTGATTGATTGATTTTGATTTTATTTGTACAATTTTTTTTGTTTTGTAATTTTAATTTTTTGTAGACAAGAAAATTTGTTATTACAAATTTTGGCATGCCCAATGGGACATTCTTTACCTCTCATCTCTTTCCTTCATCAAAGATTAAAGTATCATGGCCACTAGCAAG
Organism: Jacaranda copaia; assembly: GCA_014898725.1. NCBI lineage: Eukaryota > Viridiplantae > Streptophyta > Magnoliopsida > Lamiales > Bignoniaceae > Jacaranda > Jacaranda copaia. The sequence continues at coordinate 934,843 of JACGDI010000373.1, read as the reverse complement.
ACTATTGTATTAAGCATGACTACCTCAAATTATGTAAATGCTAGAGTGAGAAGTGTTGGCATCACCACAAGGAGTATGTCCAAAAAGTCACAATCATCTTTTAAGGTAAATCCTTCGCTTGAAGTTGTGGAGAAGGCATTGCCGCATGCTATTGATACTAATGAAGATGGTGTAAACTCAAAAGAAGAATCAACAACATCCACTCCTCGCTTAATCTCAAGTTCCTCAGGCATAGTGCCAGTGATGGTGACAATTGCTACAACTTTGGAGAAACAAATTACTAGGATGACGAAGATTATTGAAGAGTAGGCAAAGCATGTCTATTAGCAAGATTCTCAAATCTCCAAGTTGATGAACAATGTGGATAATGTTGAGACTAGTTGCATGATGAAGAAATAAATAGAAGCTCAAGATGAAGGCAAAATATCCACAAAGAGACAGCCAATTGAAAATGAAAAGCCTACAGTAAAGGAACTGCAAGTTTCCAATGATAGACTAATTTCGGTTGACCAGCTAAGAGAATTTATCTTGAAAACTATCAAAGACAAGCTTGAAGAAAGCTCTAAGTCATTTATGAATTATTCCAAGCCATATACTCAAAGGATTAACAATTTAAAGATGTTAACTGGTTATCAACCACCAAAGTTTCAGTAATTTAACGACAAAGGCAATCCAAAAACAGCATATGGCTCACTTCATCAAAACTTGTAATAATGCTGGGACTTATAGAGATCACTAGTAAAGCAATTTGTTCGATCTTTGAAGGGAAATGCTTTTGACTAGTACATTAATCTAGAAGCGGGCTCAATAGATAGTTGGGGGCAATTAGAGCAAGAATTTCTCAATTGTTTCTACAGTACCCAAAGGACAGTTAGTATGATTAAACTTACAAATGCTTGCTAGTGGAAAGAAAAGCCAGTCATTGATTACATTAATCATAGAAGAAACTTAAGCTTTAATTGCAAAGATCGATTATCTGAAGCTTTAGCCATCGAGATGTGCATTCAAGGGATGCATCGGGGGTTCCAATATATTCTACAAGGAATTGGGCCCAAAACATTTGAAGAGTTGGCCACTCAAGCCCATGATATGGAATTAAGTATGTTTGCTAGCAGAGTAGAAAAGCCACCAATTCAAGAGCCTCATAAGCCTAAAGAAAAGCAAGAATTCAAGAAAAGGGGCAAACCTCTTGCTAAGACGCAAAGTAAAGAAGCTGTGGCGGTTAATGCAACACCTATCAAGTTTCGAACAAAGACAAAAATCACAAAGGATGAAAAGAAGGATATCCCCCAAGAAAAAGGATAAAGAAAATTAACTTTAAAAGAGTTACAGGCGAAGACATACCCATTCCTCAATTCTGATGTCTCTAAAATATTTGATGATTTTCTAAATGCAAATATCATTGAATTACCTAAAATGAAGTAACATGAAGAAGCTGGGAAAATTAATGACCCAAAGTATTGCAAATACTATCTATTAGTGGGTCACCTAATTCGTGATTGCTTTATATTCAAAGATGAGGTGATGCAATTGGTTCGACAAGGGAAAATCTCACTTAATAAGGATAATATTGCCTCAAATCATGCTACTATCGAGATTGAAAAAGATGTACTTGGTGATCATAATAGTGACATTGCATGCTACATGATAAGTGAAGAAGAGATTTCCTTTAGTGAAATATATTTATTTGATGAAGAAAATTATGATGTAACTGAGGAGTACATGTTGGCAATAACTTTCACTGATGATGTTTTGTTGCTTGGCTCCAAACCCCACAATAGGCTACTGTTTGTAACTAGCTATGCTCGTGAATAGAAAATAAATAGAATTTTAATTGATGGAGGCTCTGCAATTAATATCTTGCCATTGCGAATGCTGAAAGATTTAGGAATCTCTACAGATGAATTGACAAACAGTTGCCTGATGATCCAAGGGTTCAATTAAAGGGGAAAATGGCTCTTGGAATAATAAGGATAAAGTTATTAATGGACAATATATTGTCAATGGCATTGTTTCATGTTATAGATGCCAAGACATCATACAATATGCTTCTAAGCCAACCTTGGCTATATGAAAATAGTGTAGTTCCCTCTACTTGGCACCAATATTTCAAGTATTGTTGAGAAGGTATGGTAAAGAAAGTACTTGGAGATAGCAAACTTTTCACTAAAGTTGAATCATACTTAGCAGATGCCAAATACTACATCAAAAGTATGAAAACTGCCAAGGCCAAAGAACAAGAGGAATCCAAGCAACAAGATGATCATGATGGAGGAAACAAGGTTAAAGATTTGACTCCAGCATGTTGTAGTGAAGATCATGTAAAGAGTGAGTTATCTATAGTAGGATCTAAATCATTTAAGGAATTAACGTTTTCTCTAACCAAGCTTGATGTAAATAAGCTATCCCCTCAGCCGGTGAAAGGGTTTGTTCATGCATCTCAAGTAGCCAAAAAGGAACATGGAGAATCTTTACAATTTCAAAATGAGAGCTGCTTTGATCCAAAAGCCTATAAAATTCTTATCAAAGCAGGATATAATCCACAAGAACATTCCATCTTGGGAAAACTTCTACCTAAGGCTTTTGACAAGCAAACGTATGGGCTTAATACTACCCAAAAGATATTGAAGGAAAAAGATCATGGTGTTCAAAGCTCTTAGATAGGACTTGGATTTCTTCCTCAAAATCCTGTTCGCATTATGATTAAGAGAGCCAACATTAATCATATAGTTGGAGAGGAATTTTCTTCAACATATGATGTTTTTGATGAAAATGGTAAGAAAGTGCCACGAATCTCAATTTTAATAGATTTGGGAAATGGGAGCATAAAAGAACCTACAATTGGAGACCAAAAATGCCAAAGTTCTTAAAGTGGGTTAGCGAGCCAAAAAAGCTTAGGAGTTTTAATTCCTTCATGTATAAAGCGGTGCTCTATTTTGAATATATCATGTGGTAGGACCTTAAAGGTTAAACTAGAAACTATTATCTTAACGCGAACTCAAATTGATGAAGAAAGTGATAGAGAGAGTGTGACCTTGTCGTATCATATTATTGTTAGTAACAGTAGGCCAACTCATCAAAAGGCTATAGATCATCTTTCCAAGCAAATCTCTAAGCTTATCAGTAGTGGTTACATAAGTGAAAAGGATGGCATCATGCAAATAGTTTATATAAGAAAAAATGATAGACAAATAAAGGTGTGTGTGGAATTCAGGAATTTGCACCACCATACCATATTAGTTTAAGTGAAGAATTTTTTATTGAAGGAAATGAAGCTGAAATTGCTCCTCCTTAGTTTGAAGAAAGTATTAAGGCTACTGTAGATGATTAAAAGAGATTAATTAAGGTGATGTCAATGATCTTCGGCCTATCTACATTAGCGTTTTGTTGATTGTTGAAAACGAAGAAGTATACATTGAGTTATTAAATGAATTTAAGGATGTGTTTGCATGGTCATACAAAGAGATGCCTAGGTTAGATCCAAAGGTATCATCTATCAGTAGAAAAAGAAACACGTCCAATCAAACAAGCTCAATGGTAGTTTCATCCTAAATTGATTCCTTTGATTGAAGCTAAGGTAAATAACCTTATTGAGGTTGGATTTATTCAAGAAGTCAAGTATCCAACATAGATCTCCAGCATTGTCCCAGTAAGAAAAAAAAATGGTCAAATTTAAGTTTGCATTGACTTTAGGGACTTGAATGGTACTTGTCCTAACGATGATTTTTCATTGCCCATCACAAAACTCATGATTGATGGTACCACAAGGCTTGCAACATTATCATTTATGGATGGATCATCTGGATATAATCAAATACACATGTCACCAAAAGATGAGGAGTTGATGACATTTTGTACTCCTAAGGGAATATACTACCATAAAGTAATGCCATTTGGATTAAAAAATGTTGGTGCCACCTATCAAAGGGCTATGCAAAAGATCTTTAATGATATGCTTCACAAGAATATTGAATGTTATGTTGATGACGTTGTTGTCAAGTCCAAATGACAAGTTTTTGAGCACTTGAGAAAATATCAACTCAAAATGAATCTAGTAAATTGTGCATTTGGTGTTACATTAGGGAAGTTTCTAGGATTCATTGTTTATCATCGAGGCATAGAAATAAAGCAAGCAAAGATTGATGCAATTTTGAAAATGCCTGAACCTTGAGATGTCTATGAACTTAAAAGTTTGCAAAGAAAGTTAGCTTATTTGTAGAGATTCATATCAAATTCAGCTGGTAGATGTCAACCATTAAGCCATCTCATGAAGAAGAGTGTTCCATTTAAGTAGGGTGAAGCTTGTAGGAATGCTTTTAAAAGCATAAAAGCTTATTTAATGAAACCTCTTGTGTTGATTGCACTAGTACCTAGACATCCACTGATTCTTTATATTGCTACTCAAGAATGTTTTGTTGGAGATTTATTAGCATAGGAGAATGATAAAGGAAAAGAAAATGCCTTGTACTACTTAAGCAGAATGATGATGCCAAATGAGTCAAAATATTCGCCAATTGAGAAAATATGTTTGGCTTTAATTTTTGCAATTAAAAAGTTGAAGCATTACTTTCAAGCTCATACTATCTATCTTGTCTAAAAAGCAAATCTACTAAAATATATCATGTTAAAACCTATTCTCTCTGATAGACTCGCAAGATGGTACTTTCAACTGCAACAATTTGAAATCATTTATGTTCCACAGAAGGCAGTAAAAGGATAGGTTTTGGCTGACTTCTTAGCTAATCACCCCATCCTTATTGAGTGAGAGTTGTCCAATAATCTACCCAATAAAGATATCTTGGTGGTTGAAACTACATCTCTTTAGAAGATGTGCTTAGATGGAGCACCCCATAGAGAAGGAGCTAGTGTTGGAGTGGTATTCATCACATATAATTATGAATTATTACCATATTCCTTCACTTTAACTGAAAATTGTTCCAACAATGTTGTTGACTATCAAGCTCTTATTCTTAGGTTGGAAATGGCAGTTGACATAAAATAATTATGCCTTAAAGTTTTTAGAGATTCTAAGTTGGTGGTTAACCAGTTGCTTGGATCATATGAAGTCAAAAAGCCTAAATTACTCCCATACTTTAATTATGCAAAAGGCTCATTAGATGGCTTGGGGATATAGAAATTGAACATGTGCTAAGAAAGAAAAACAAGCAAGTTGATGCATTGGGTAAATTGGCCTTTCCACTTGCTATACATGAAAATGAAATGAGAATTCCAATATGTAAAAGTTGTATTGTACTGCCAATTTTTTAGGATAAAGATTGTCAAGAAAATGAAAGCCATGTTGTTCAAGTATTTGAGATAGAGAATAAAGGTTGGTGCCAACAACTCATAGACTATGTGAAGTATAAAAAGTTAACAAATGATCCATGTCAAAGAGTCGATATCCGACGTCATGTGGCTCACTTCGTCTATTACAAAGGTCTACTTTATAAGCGATCATTTGATGGAGTCTTCTTGCATTATTTAAGTGGTGATAAAGCTATCCAAGCCATGGAAAAAGCTCATTCCGGAGTTTGTAGTGCTCACCGGTTAGGTCCAAAATTATATTTTTGGATAAAAAGAATAGGCTACTACTAGCTAACAATGGTCAAAGATTGCATGGATTATACTCAAAGATGTCAAGTTTGCTAATGTCATGCAAATTTCATTCACTAACCACCCAAACCATTGCACCAAACTATTGTTTCATGGCCTTTTAATGCTTGGGGGTTAGATATGGTCGGACCCATGACAAAGTCATTTGTTGGACACTTGTATATTTTGGCTGCAACAAACTATTTCTCTAAATAGGCTTAATCAGTACCCCTCAAAGAAGTAAAGAAGGAAAATATTGCTGAGTTTATCCATATCAACATTATATATCACTAGGGGGTTCCTCAATACATAATCACCAATAATGGAAAGCTCTTTAGTAATAGTTTGATAGATAAACTTTGTCAGAAGTTCAATTTTAAGTAGAGGAAATCTTCCATCTATTATGCTGTGGTTAATGATCTTGCTGAGGCATTCAATATGACTCTGTGTAATTTACTAAATAAAGTAGTCGCAAAGTCAAAGAGAGATTAGCATGAAAGAATTGAAGAAGCTTTATGGGCATATCGAACTACTTATAGAACATCTACACAAGCAACTCCATACTCATTGGTTTATGGCATTGAAGCCGTTTTACCCTTTGAGTAACAAATTCCTCACTAAGGATAGCCATACAAAAATAATTTATTGAAGAAGAAAATGCACACTTATGTCTTGAAGAATTAGATGCCTTTGACGAGAACAAATTGGAAACACATCAAAGACTTGAGTGTTATCAAGCTCTGCTCTCTAGGGCATTTAACAAGAAATTGCAATCATGATCTTTTCAAGTTGGAGATTTGGTGCTCGCTGTGAGAAGGCCTATCATCATAACTCATCGAACTAGGAATAAATTCACATTAAAATGGGATGGTCCTTATGTTATCAAAGAAGTTTATACAAATGGTGCATGTAAGTTGGTTGCGGAAAATAGATTAAAAATTGGCCCTATATATGGGGAAGTTCTTGAAGCGCTACTATGCATAAAGTTGGGAGATTATTCCTTGATGCATGAGCCTAAACTGCATGTTGTTCCTTGATGTAAGAGCTTAGATTTCATGTTACTCTTGACCTGCATGAGTATAAATTATGAACAGTACCCACCAAAGGTAGTGCATGTAGTTAAACTGTTAATTTACTCAACCAAAGGTAGTACATGTGGTTAAGCTGCTAACTTGTCCCACAAAAAGTTTTTTATGTGGTTAAAATATCAAATACCTCGCCTAGTCGAAGGTGGTCAAGCAATGGATACTCTTGGCTCAAATGAGTATAAACTGTGAACGGCACCTCCCCCCCCCCAAACGATGCTTTCTTTAAACTATGTTATGACTATATCTCTTTATTGGGTATGTAGACAGCTTAAATATTTTCGAAGTTCAGTTATGAGTTTATTTTAAATTATATTTTTCCCTTGTTTAAAAAAAAGAAAAAAAGAAAAAAATTGTTTCGTTGTTTTTATTAAGTTAGAGTTTTTAAGTTAACAAAAAAAATTGTTCAGTTACTTTTTTTATTAGTTTGTGTTAAATAGTTTGTTGAGCCAAGAAAAAATGTTGTTTAGCTATTTTTGTTAAGTTAGAGTTTTTTTTTTTAAAGTTAAAAAAATAGATAAATCATTTTTATTAGTTTGAGGCAATTAGGTTGTTGAGTAAAAAAAAAAGTTGTTTAGTTGTTTTTATTAAGTTAGAGTTTTTTTTTAAGTTAAGAAAAAGAAAAATAGTTTAGTTGTTTTTATTAGTTTGAGTTAATTAGTTTGTTGAGTAAAAAAAAAAAGGTTGTTTAGTTGTTTTTATTAGTTTGTTGAGGAAAAAAAAGTTGTTTAGTTGTTTTTATTGAGTTAGAGTTTTTTTTTAAAGTTAAAAAAAATTAGTGGTTTTTGAGTTTTAAGTTAAAAAAAATACATATATATAGTTTGGTTGTTTGAGTTAATTAATTTGAGTTATTAAAAAAAAGGGGTAGTAGTAGTTTTGTTGGGTCAAAAAAAATTAAAAGAATGCAAGATAGAAAAGAAAAATATCTTCTATTATGTAATCTCCAAAAAATTAAATAAAAAATTTAGCATAGTTTATTAAAAAAAAAAAAAAGCAAGGAGCAAAAGTTCTAAACAAATTTCAAGTAGAAGGACTCAAGTTCTTCAATTCTTCCATGACAGCCTCCAAGCGTTACATTGAAGTTTGCAAATTCTCAACCACTTTATTACACAATGGAGGAGTATTCTTGATAGCAGCAATTTCCTCTTCAACCTCACAAATTTCAACTTGAGTACTTTAAAGAAGTTGTTGTTGGCATTTCAATGATGAAGTTAAGTTCTTCTTGCGTTCCTTCAATTTTTCAAGCTCCTTCCCAATGCATTCTAGCTCTTCTTGGGTGGATTAAATTTGATTCATTCCTTTGCTTTTTCTAGTTTGAGCATTATAGAGATGACTTTTGGCCTCATCTAGTTGTTGTGCAAGAACTTCATTGGATGATTTCTCAAAAGATGCTAACTTCGTCTCATCATAGGTAGCAACCTTGTCAAAAAGTACTTGCAATAATTCTTCCACATTGGAGATATCAAATTTGTTGAAGCCCTTTACTGATTCAAGCACAAATTGAAAACTATCCTTGATAGATAAGATGGAATCAAGTGGGGTATTTGCTATTCTCTTGCGAAGGCCATCCCACAACATTTGAAGATACTCTTTTTGATGATTAAATACAAATTCTCACCTTCAAATACTGAGACTGGAGCACAAGGAAATGGTTGTTTAGCTTTCATACTATGGAGTGCCTTATTTTGCATGGTTATGTTAATTGGAGCATTCATGGCCAATAAGTTGGGTCCCATGATTGATTCTCGGCTATCTTAGGATGTCTCATCTTCATCAACATTAATAATTTTAGTTTTCAACTAAAATATTACATGATTTGAGTGAGCAAATAACCAAAATGGAGCTTATTTAAAGAAGAAAAAAGAAGATGGAGAAAAGAAAATAACCTCTTTGGTAAAGTTCTCTGTTGGCGAAGAATCACTTGGCTTTGGAGATTTGGGACCATTTTTAAATCTTTTCCAATGATGATCTGCATTACTACTACTACTTATTTCTAAAGGATAAGGATTCTTTCTCTTTTCTTTGGAAGCTTGATGTCTTATAGGTTGGGAGGATTTTGAATAGTTTGAGTAGGTAGTCTATCCCCTTTATCATGATCATTGTCCTTAAGGAAAATTTTGATTGACTTTAAGTTGATCAATTGTGCAATATTTTCATCAAAGTAATCTCCATGAATTTTAGTCCACCACTTCTTGTAAGCATTCGAAGAGAATTTTTTTACATTTGGGGACACACAAGAAAACCATGTTGTAGATATAGAATCATACAAAGTGCATAAGCGCCAATAGCAAAGTCCTTCATCCAAATCAGTTGTGCAAACATCATGAGCAAGAATTCCAAGAACTTCTTGATAATATCCAAATTGACGAGAGAAGCAATAAGGCTTATAAGGTTCAATAATAAAGTAGTCGCCTTGCCACAAAAGAAGATAATTTGAGCAAATAGTAATGAAGTATTTTTGCTCCAATTCTCTAGCTTTGCCATCATCAATATATAGCAATCATGGTGCAAGTCCAGGAAACAAAAATCCCCTTTGTGAATTCTCCTACGGGCCTCCTTTGGATCATAATACTTTGTGCCTCTTTGGCTGGAATAAATTGCCATTTTTAGGCCACATATTCTGTGCCAAACTTGATAATGTGTTTTGAAGTAGCGCGCCAACCAAGCTTAGACAATGTGGATTGAAAAAGAGGAATGAACACGACTCAGCCGTAGGGAACCTAAAATTTTATTTAAACTATTGTAGATGCTAGCTAAAATTGGAATCGCAAGACTAACCTTTCTATTAGCAGCCATGATGCATGCTATTTTAAAAGTGCTGAGACGTATTGAATTAACATCATTAGTAGGAAGAACAAATGAGCAAAGCTAACTAGCCAAATATGCCACTTAATAGGTTTCTTCTCTCAAGTTTCCAGGAATCCCAAGTTATAAAAATAATGCCTCCTCTAGAGTAGACCATTGTCCATGATCACCAAAATCACCAAGAGGATTATGAGTTGATTTGTGCCGAACTGACTTTTTTTCCTTGCATGGTGGTGGTTGATGGTATTTTATGGCTTTCTAGGACCAATACTTCACCTATTTCTCTATAGTAACTTGAGAAAGTTGACCTCCATGGGCACTTCTTTGAAGTTAATGATAAGCTTGAAATAAATATTTGCAAGAATTAGGGATAGATTTACTTCCTGTCTCATCAATGTCAGTAAGCTCCTTGGTACAAGGAATCACTTCATCATAAAAAATTCCTATCATAGGGAGGCCTACAAGGTGTGCAAATTCGATAGTGATATGGATAATTCTCCAAAGAAAGTAAAAAGAGTATTAGTAAATGGACATCATACCTCGCAAAATGCTTTGATAATCTCATAATTTTGAAATAAAGCATATACTAAATCATATACTTATGCGGCAATCAATTTGTGCTTGCATCGGCTAAAGACATCTTCAGTCCATTCCCAGTATCCTTTGATATAATAGAATTCGCTATCAAATTGAAGAGTTTCTCCCCACTTAGCTTTTTCCTTAATAATGATGCAGCCCAATATTGACAAAAGAATTGATTTATTTGATTACTGACGATGAATTAGTTCATTTGGAGAACAATGATGAGTTGTCCTTAAAGCCCACACCTTAGAAGTTTTGGTCTCTTGAGACCACTCCTTGGCATCAAGTGAATTAGTTAGCCATGGCCACTTTGCTACGTATATACCAATAAGGGGATTATAAGTATCCAAAAGTGTGCCTTTCTCCATAGGTTGATTCTCTCCATCCAGAATAATCAAATGTTGCAGTCCAGGGGTAGATGAAACATCTTTAAAGTGAACCATGGTGCAATATGCAATAATACAAGAAAAGTTAATAAAGTTGTTGAGAAAGAAAAGAAGAAGAAAATAGGATGTTTTATGAAGATTGATAATCTAAAAGAACCAAATAATGGTGGAAATATCCTTTAGTTCGATAACTTGAAATAAGCTCGTTAATTGATGCCTTGGTGAAATTCGTGTTTTAATGGATGCCAAAGAATGATAAAGCAATCTTCCTTCAATTGCAACAATTGATCCTTGAATGAATGGGGTTGATAATTATGTGAATTTTGTGAAATCCCTTTCGTCGAGTGGTTGATGTGCCGAGATAAAGCTTTGAATAAATAGTTTAATAGAGAGATGAACAACCCAGAAAATCCAAATTTTCAAAGCTCTACTAGTGGATGTAATCTCATGACCGCATGTGTTTTAACCAATTGAGAAGTGACACAAGCAAAATAAATGCTAGATATTAATTTAAAATTTTTCTATTCATATTTTGGGATATATTAAATTTAATTCTAAAAGATAAATAGTTAATTTTAATTAATAATTTTGTATTTATTTTATACTCAAATCAGATATTGACAAGTGTCAAAGATAGAGTGTCCGCATTTATGGACCAATCAGATTAAAGATATTTAATATCATCTCTTGATATTGATATTATCTTTTAATGTTTGATATTACTAAATCAAGGATATCTCATATTATCTCTTAATATTTGATATTATCTTATCAAAGAGATAAACTTTGAAGGGTTCAAGTTAATCTAGAAGTCTTCCTTCAAGCACTCATAGAATGGAGCAATTCCAACTTATTTGACACAACACAAAATTCCAATAGATGAGAGAAACTTTGAAAAAATCTAGTATTTCTCTCAAGCAAATTCAAGGAGATCCACAATGTTCAAGGCATTTTTTGCAGAATTCATATATTTTTGGCATTTGATTCGAGATCCAAGTGCGAAGCCATCGAATTGGCATTATCTTTATTCAAGGATATCCATGACATTTAAGGCGTTCTTCATAGAATTCATATATTTTTGGGGTTTGATTTGAGATCAAGGTGCAAAGCCCTTGAATTAGCATTATTTTTATTTAAGGAGATCCACAACGTTCAAGGCATTTTTCATGGAACTCATATATTTCTAGCATTCGATTCAAAATTAAGGTGCAAAGCCCTTGAGTTAGTGTTATTTTTTTCAAATCAAATTTAAAAGAGATCCATAACATTTAAAGCATTTTTCATGGAGCTCGATTCAAAATTATATTTAAAAGGGAAAAATTAAAGGATTATATTAGAAATGGAATCCATAGTTGATTAATTGATTTATTTTGATTTATTCATATTATTTTTCTTATTTTGTAATTTTGATTATTTGCAGACGAGAATATTTGTTGTTATAGCTGCTAAGGTTGTTGAGAAAAACTCTTTGAATAATTTTAAGTTAGTATTTAATGAAAAATAAAAATAATTGTTGAGAAAGAATTTAGAATAATAAGAAGAATTGCATATATATATTGAGGTGCAAGTATTTATGTATATGTACCAATTGTAAGTGAGTATCGAATGACGTCACCTAATTTGAGTCATTAAATATGAACTTAATCCAATTGATACAGTTCATTGGATTACAATAAAGTTGGATGGGTTCAACTTTAATTGAATAAAAGAAAACGAATTTCACAAACACATTTAAAATTATTCATATCATGAATATTAAAAGAAATATATATCGAAATAATTATTAGGTTAGACGATATATGTGAACCTTAGCTAGGTAAAAGGTTATGCAATTATGGTGAAAAAGTGAAGCACTCTTTCATTGCACACATATATATGGTACCTTTTTTCTTATTTGTTACATATATATATATATATATGTGTGTGTGTGTGTGTGTGTGGTACCTACTATAGACAACTTAATTTTTGAGCTAATTAAAAAATGACATGTGTAAATAATATATTAGTTATTAATTTAAAATTTTCTATTTATATATTAGAATTTATTAAATTAAATTCTAAATAATAAATAGTTAATTTTAATTAATATTCTAATATTTATTTTATACAAATCAAATGTTGACAACTGTCAAGATGAAGATGAATCGTGTCAACCAAATCAAATCAGGTGACCTAGCAATTTCAAGCTAATCAAGTTGGGACACGTGGTGCATCCATGTATGTGGGCCAATAAAGTCAAAAATGTTTGATATTATCTTTTAATATGTGCATCAAAGAGATAATTATCAAATGTGTTTAAGTCATTTTGGAGTCTCTTACTGAGCACTTATATAAAAGGATGATTGGAGACTTATATATTCACATATTCTCATATTTACATATTCACACACATACATATTCTCAAGTCAAATATAGTCTTTGAGTTTCTACTGTGACGATATATTGCTACCGCAAAGGTCTTTAAAGCATCAAGTCAAATATACATCTTCAAAGCATCAAGTCTTTAAGTCCTTTGATCTCAAAAGTCAAGTTTGAGTTTCAAAGAAATTTCGTAGTATCTTTTACCAAGTCAAAGGATACTATACCACATATCCAAGAACAAACTTCAAGCCCTTGGATTATATATTGGGAAAAGAATTAGAGGATTAGTTTTATTAGAAAATTTACATTTTTCTCTGATAAATTGTAATTCTCGTATTATTCTTTAATATAAATTTAATTTGTCCATTATTTTTCTTCGTCTTGTGATTTAATTTTGCAGACAAGGAAATTTGTGTGAACAAATTTCTAGCATTCCCAATGGGACCTGAATCTACCCCTCATCTCTTTCTTCCGTTTGAATTTTGAAGATATTTGCAACTACTCAATGGCACCAAAGAGGAACCAACTCGCCTTGCCCATGAAAGATACTACTGATGCTGCTAAGTCTGTTAATCAGTCAATGACTGGCGGTAAGAGTACTGATTTCATTCCATCGGATGATTTTTACTCTGGAAGTCCAAGGGGAACTAGTCCTAAGGTATTGTCTTTTGCTAAACTACCAGCTACTGTGATCGAAGTGGCAATAATAGATGAATAACTTGCTCAAATGGTTCAAGCTATAGCTGACCTCCAAAAGATTGTGAAAAAAAAGACCTACAAATTGTGCAACTTATGAACAAGTAGGAATACTCTCAACTTGGAGGATTTAGCTACACATATCAACCTTCCCTTAGGCATACAATGGTGCACAAACAAGTTGAGGAGATGCCTTACGAGTGACAAACTGATCAAAAGATCGACCATTCTACAACTTCTATTGCTATATTATTTGTTCAACAATTGCAGGACATGAACACCAATACTATTAAAGCTTAGTATGGCATGCCTTATCAAATATCTATTGTGTATTCAAAGCCCTATAAAAAGAGGAATGACTCGCTCAGAATGCCGATAGGATATCAACCACGAAAATTCCAGTAGTTTGATGGGGAAGAAAATCCAAAACAGCTTGTGGCCCATTTCATAGAGACATGCAATAATGCATAGACTTATGGTGATCTTCTTGTGAAACAGTTCATACACTCATTGAAAGGCAATACCTTTGATTGGTACACAGAATTAGAATCTAAATCCATCGATAGCTAAGATCAAATAGAGGAGAGTTTTTGAATTGCTTTTATAGTACATGCCGGACTGTGAGCATGATTGAACTTACGAATGCAAAATACTAGAAGGATGAGCTAATGATAAACTACATCAACCATTGGCATGCATTAAGTATGAACTGCAAGAATAGACTTTTACAGACGTCTGCAGTGGAGATGTGATACATTGGATACGTTTCTAAATTCTTCAAGGAATTAAGCCTCGCATTTTTGATGAATTAGCCACTCATGCCTAGAACACGGAGCTTTGCATTGCTAACTGTGGGGTTAGAATTCCTATTGAAGACCAGAAAAAAGAAACGAAAGATTCAAATAAGAGTGAAAAATATGCTAAAACTGCTACTAAGGAATCTATGGCGATTAAGACAGCCTTTATAAAAATTCCCACAAGTGATAAAAAGGTTGTTGAGAAAATTGAAGATCAACACACTTCAACAAGCTAGAAAACACTAAAAGGAATGCAAGAGAAGAAGTATCTATTTCCAGATTCTGATGTTTGTCATATTTTTGATGAATTATTGGTAAGAAAATTGATTGAATTGCATGAACAAAAACGTCCTAAAGATGCTAGAAAGGTAAGCAATCTAAAATTTTGCAAGTATCATTGAGTTGTCAGTCATCTAATAGAGAAATGATTCACCTTCAAGGATAAGGTAATAGCATTGGCAAGAGATGAAAAGATAATTCTTGATATAGAAGATGTTGTTGGGTCAAACCTTGCTAGCGCTATAAACATAGCATATACCACATGTGTTGCAAGCAAAGATAATGTTTTCTCATCTTCACTCATGGGGGCATCAACAATGCTTCAGTTTGGAAGCTTAGATCTAATGCTAGTGGAGACTCATTTCATTGATGAAGTAACTAAACTAGAAACAAGTTCTACTACTAAAATCGAAGATAGCGGTGAGTGGACTCTTATGACGCACCAACAAAATAGAAGATGATGTGTCAATTAATCTCATCCATTAGCATTAAAGGTCTTGCATGTGGCCAAATGCCCTCAACTAAGGACAACGACGAGTCTAAAGGCTACAAATGGCAAGCAGAAAAATTCATTTGCAGGTTAAAAAAGGATTCAGGTGACTTTAAAAGATTATTTTCCAATTGGATTCTTTAATCAAAGAGTTGAAACAGTGCATGCTATATCTTGTGAAACTAAAGAGCAACACTTCACTTTCTTTTGTATGGCCATTGCTTTTACAAACGAAGACTTGCTATTGAGGCCAAAACCTTACAATAGGCCATTTTTTGTTTTAGGATTCATTCAAGAGCAAAAGGTTAACTGCATACTCATTAACGAAGGATCTACCATCAATATCATGCCAAAATCCATCATGAAGAATTTAGGAATTTCTATTGAACATCTCTCACGCAGTTGCTTAACTATTTAAGGTTTCAATCAAGGATGCCAATGAGCTATTGGTATGATTTGTATCTCACAATTAGGGAGTTGAAAGCAAGCACTTTATTTCATGTTATAGATGTAAGGACTTCCTACCATTTACTTCTGGGATGACCATGGCTTCATGAGAATGGCGTAATGCCTTTCACTTTTCATCAATGCTTCAAGTATTCAAAAAATAGAGAAATTATAAAAGTTAATGCTGAAGTGAAGCCATTTATTGAAATTGAATCATACTTCATTCATGTGAAAGTTTATCTAGATCCTGACTCAATAAGTTGAGTGCAACCTGCAAAGGCTCCAGGCAACCACTTCATTGAAGGGAGATAAAATTATTCTAAAAATTTTAGTAAACTGACAATTATTAAGGTTTTGATGAGCAAAAAATGCAAGCATGGTGATGAGTCCAACTTGCTAATATTTTAATATACAACACAATACTCACAAGAGAAAAGGTAAATTCCACTTGAAGTACGTATTGAGCCAAATGATTTTGCTCAAAGCCAATTAAAGATGGTAGAATCAAGCGACTGTCAAACTTTGAGGAAAGATTTCACCATGCCAATTACTAGCATAAGTTCATTAATCCATAATGGACCATCTGTTACAAGGGTTTCCCATAAAGAATTCCAAGGGACATTTAATCCTAAGGCGTATAAATTGCTTGAAAAATTTGTCTATGACTTTGTTAATCCACCCAATCCAAGTGAGCTTAAACATGAGTTTAGTGGAGAAAAAGTTCATGGACTCAGTGAAGCATAGCAAAAACTAAGGAGACAAGGATTTTATGTTGAACAATGAAGGGTTGGCTTGGGATTTAAAGTTGTAGAACCGATCAAGATACGTGTGATAAAGAAGGATAAGTGTGTTGATGTCCAACATATTTTTACAGAAGATGAAGTGAAGTGGAAAGAGCAAAAACAAAATTATCATCAAGTTTCTCTTTTTGATTGTCTTAGTGCTCCGGTTACTCATCCTTTTATCTTTAAAAAACTTGGTGCTAAAGATCAAAACAAGTTTAATACAGGTCCACATCTAAAAGGTTCTGTGTTCAATAGACTTGAAAATACTATAGCCAAAAGAACGGTTGATGACAAAACTAATATGTTGGAGTTAGAAAAATGAGAGTCAAACTCTTCACTTATCCCAATTGAATCGAGCTAATCTACAATCCTAATCATTAATATGGACAAAATTATGAACATAAAGCAGTTTATCATAAAACATTCATGTAGAAAGAATGGTGTAGATGAAGATAAAGTGGAAATCACCATCAGCTTTGATTATACAAGTGTTAAAGAAGAGCTAAATCCTGCACCACATGATCCAAGTCTTGAAGAATTCAATAGATTAATGCCAAGTGGTTTTATATAAGCTACAAACAACCCAACATGGACAATGGTGCCTATCCCAGTTTCAAAAATAGATTAAGCATTAAAATGGAGCATCACATTCCAAAGAATGAAAGTTGTTGAGATTAAATGGCAATATGATGAAAAAAATGATGAGTTACACACATGTAATCATATCGCTGTTGATGAAAAGCTTAATTCAAAAATTCCTAAAGATGAAGTCCTAAAAGCTCCTCCACAACTTGAAGATGGTGGACAGATGACTGTTGATGAACTTAAGGAGTTGAATCTTGGCATGATAGAAAAGCCCCATCCCAAATTTGTTAGCAAGCTTCTAAATCCTAAAGAAGAAAAGTAATATTTCAAAATCTTAAGTGAGTACAAGGATGTATTTGCTTGGACATACAAAGAAATGCTAGGATTAGATCTAAATGTTGCAATTCATCACCTTGGCATAAAATATAGGGCTCGTCCAATAAAATAGTCATAGCGAGTATTTCGCTCAAAGCATGTCCCTCTAATTGAGGCTAAAGTCAACAAGCTTATTAATGCAGGATTTATCAGAGAAGTTAAATATCCAACTTGGATCTCTAGCATTGTGCCAGTTAAGAAGAATAATGGTCATATACATATTTGCATTGATTTTTGAGATCTAAATAACGCATGTCCCAAGGATGATTTTCCATTACCTATTATTGAACTCATAGTAGATGCAACCACTAGACATAAAGCTTTATCTTTCATAGATGGATCTCCCGGGTACAATCAAATTAGAATGTCACCACAAGATGAGGAATGTACAGCTTTTAGCACACCAAAAGTTATTTACTGTTACAAAGTGATGCCTTTTAGGTTAAAAAATGTAGCTGCGACTTATCAATGATCCATGCAGAATATTTTTGATGATATGTTACACACAAGGGTAGAATGCTATGTTTATGATCTAGTGGCCAAGACTAAGAAAAAAGATAATCACTTAGGAGATCTCCGTATGGTATTTGATCAACTGAGGAAATACAACTTAAAGATAAACCCACTCAAGTATACTTTTGGTGTAACATCTGGCAAGTTCTTTAGCTTCATAGTTTGACATTGTGGAATTGAAGTTGATCCTATTAAAATCGATGCTATCCAAAAGGTGCCACCACAAAAGAATCTTAAAGAATTGTGTAGTTTACAAGGTAATCTCGCATTTATAAGAAGGTTCATATCAAATTTGGCAGGAAGATACCAACTATTTAAATCACCTAATGAAGAAAGATGCTCCTTTTGTATAAGATAAAGGGTGTGAAAATGCTTTTGAGAGCACAAAAAAATACCTCATGAATCCACCAATTTTGGGAGCTCGTACACCTGGAAAATCATTGATATTGTACAATCCATCACAAGAATGGGCAATTAGCGCTTTAATGGCTCAAGAAAATGATGAAGGAAAAGAGAAAGCTTTATATTATCTGAGAAAAGCCTTAACTAAAAATAAGTTGAAATACTCCCTTGTTGAGAAAATTTGCTTTGCCTTATTTTACACAATTAGAAAGTCGAAGCATTATTTTGAGGCATATCTATCCAACTCATTTCACATGCTAATCTTGTCAAGTTTGTGCTGTCAAGACCAGTGCTTTCAGGAAGATTGGTGAAGTGGTATGTTATATTCATTCAATATGAGATCACATATGTACCTCAAAAAGCAGTTAAAGGACAAGCTCTTGCTAATTTCTTGGCAGATCACCCCATTCTTGCAAATTGGGAAATATCCGATGAATTACCTGATGAAAATGCCCTCTTCATTGAAATCTTGCAAGCATAGACAATGTTATTTGATGGAGCAGAGGTAGGGATTATCTTTGTTTCACCAAAAAGGCAAATCTTGACATATTCTGTAGTGTTAAATGAACTGCGCTCTAATAATATTGTAGAATATCAAGCATTGATTATTGGTCTTTAAATGGAACTTAAAATGAAAATTTTAGAAATTGAGGCCTATGATGATTCAAAACTGGTCATTAATCAACTTTTAAATGTTTATGATGTTAAAAAAAAAAAGAGATTTGATCTCTTACTTTTAGCTAGCTTCTTGTTTGTTAAAGAAGTTTAAAAATATTATCTTATGTCACATCTCGAGAAAGAAAAATAGGATGGCAAATGCATTAGCTAACCTGGCTACCACTTTGGCCTTTTCCAAAGGAAAAATGACAAATATCCCAATGTGCAATAGATAGATAGTGCTTTCACCGATTTAGCTTAACTATGAGGAATTAAATGTCATATCAGTCTTAGTTGCTGAAGATGAAGATTGGAGGACATTGTTAACTGACTATCTAAAGCATGGAAAATTGCCGCAAGCCCTCATCATAGGATTGAGGTGCATCGAAGGTCATCTCGCTTCATTTTATATAAAGATGTTTTATATTGTTGATCTTATAAAGGTACTTATCAATGCTGTTTAAGTGGTGAAGAAGCAACTAAAGCTATGGTTGAGGTATTTTCTAGAGTTTGTGGAGCTCACTAGTCAGGTCCTAAGCTTTATTTTTAGATTAAAAGGATAGGATACTAGCCTACTATGGTTAAAGATTGTATGAGTTATGCAAAAAAGTGTGAAGCTTGTCAGATGCACGCTAACTTTATACATCAGCCTTCTGAACCTTTACATCCCATAGTTGCTTCATGGTCATTTGATGAATAAGGTCTTGATGTTGTAGGTCCTATTGCTCCTAAGTCATCGACTGGTCATGCTTACATATTGGCAGCTACAAACTATTTCTTTAAGTGGGTAAAGGCAATTCCCCTCAAGGAAGTAAAGAAAGAAACTGTTGTGGATTTCATTCAATATAATCTAATTTTCAGGTATGAAGTGCCATATTACATCATTACTAATAATGGAAAGCCTTTCTACAATAAATTAATGGATAAAATCTACGCACAATTTGAATTCAAGTAATATAATTCCTTGATGTATAATGTGGCTGCAAATAGTTTAGCAGAAGTGCACAATAAAACTTTATGCAATATGCTGAAGAAAGTACTGTCAAAATCTAAAAGGGATTGGCACGAAAAAGTTGGAAAAGCTTTTCGCACATATCGAACAACTTATTGAACTGCTACCTAGGCCACTCCATATTCATTGGTTTATGGGGTTGAAGCTCTTCTCCCTTCTGAAAGTCAAATACCTTCATTTTATATAGCAATTCAAGAAAGACTCACTATTGAAGATAATATTCATCTTCGTCTTGAGGAATTGGAAGCATTAGATGAGAAAAGACTTGAAGCACAATAATTGCTTGAGTGTTCAAGAACGTATGACATGGGCATTTAATAAGAAAGTTCACCCTTGATCTTTTCGAGTTGGGGATTTTGTGTTGACAATAAGAAAGCTAATTACCATCACCCAACAAATGGGAAGTAAATTCATGTCAAAATGGGATGATCTATATGTGATAAAAGAAGTCTACACTAATGGTGCCTACAAGTTAGTGGACAAAGATGGATTGCATATAGGCCCCATAAATGGCAAGTTTTTGAAGCGATATTATCTATGAAGAAGTTTGCTCCTTGACACACGAACCTAAACTTCATGTTACTCTTGACCCGCATGAGTATAAACTGTGTATGGTAACCACCAAAGGTAATGCATGTGGTTAAACTGCTAACTTTTCCCACTAAAGGTATTTTATGTGGTAAAAATATTAAATACCCTACTTAGTCCAAGGTGGTTAAGCAATGGATACTCCTGGTCCACATGAGTATGAATTGTGAACGGCATCCCCCCCTCTAAAAAACTATTTACTTTAAACTATGTAATGACTTGATCCCCTTGTTGGGCTAATAGACAGCTTAGGAGTTATTTCCCAAGTTCAATCACATCTCTAAAACAAAAAAAGCGGTTTATTTGGATGGCTTCCCAAGTTCAATCATATCATTTGAGCAAATTTGGATGACTTACTTCCCAAAGTTTTAATTACATCATTGGAATAAGTTTGGATGGCTCCCCAAGTTCAATCGTATCATGAAAGCAAATTTGGATGACTTACTTCCTAGAGTTCAATCACATCATTAGAATGAGTTTGGCTGGCTTGCCAAGTTCAAACACATCACTGGAACAAGTTTTGAGGACTTCCCAAGTTCAATCATATCATTGGAGCAAATTGGGATGATGTACTTCTCTAATTCATTCAAATCATTGGAGTAATTCTGGATGATTTATCAAGTTCAAGCATATCATTGGAAAATGTTTTGATTGTTTTCAAGTTTAATTTATTAAGATAGACAGTTTTAATCATGAGCTTAAGTAAATTTATTCCACTCAATAGTTGGGGGCATGTAGTATAATTTTTCTTTGAAGTTGGCATCAATTTGAAGAATAAAAAAAAAAAAGAGAATGCACAAGGAGAATTCATAAAAAAAAAAAAAGAACAACTTTTTATTGCATATGTAGTAATCAATTGTTCTTTATATCAATTGAGTTAACAAAAAAGGGAATAAAAAAAATGCTAAGTAGCTAAGTGCTCATGCAAGTATATTAAAAGCTACTAATTCCTTGCAAAATTCTCCAAGTAGTGCTTCCATCCTCTTTAAAGCCTCAACTTCTTGATCAGTCAAAAATGAAGTGTCTTCAAGTTTTGAAACTTGATCTTTCTTAGTGGCCACTTCTTTCTAGCTAGTAGACAAGTTTTCTGCAACCTTGTGGAGTAATGAATTTGCAAATTCTTCTTTACTGCTTAACTCGGCAAATCGTATTCTCAGTTCCTCTTACTACTTGAAAATTTGAAGAAGTTCATTCTTGAGTCCATTCACCTCATCAACTCTTTCACTTTTGACTTAAACAATAGCCTATTGTGCAAAAAACAATGCTTTCTCATGGGTTTCTTGTGTTTCTTTTTGAATTGAATTTAACTTAACCTTTGTGTAGTTGAAAGCACCCTTAAAGAAAGATCAAAAATGGTTTTTCAATGATGATGTATTTTTTATGTATGATTTCATCTGTGCAATCAAATCATCAATTGTAGGTTTTATCTCTAAGAGTTGCTCAAATAGAGTTTTCATGATTTTTTGATGTATCCATTCCTAATAAAATTTGAGTAACATCTACTCTACTTCAGTCTTTATAGTTTGAGGACAAAATTTAGTAACTTTAGTAGCTGGAAGTGCCTAAGACGGAGCTTCAAATATCTTTTTGGGCTTGTCTTTCTCAACAAAAGCTTTATCATTTGCAATCTCAGATAATATTACCTTTGGCCACTTATTGGAACCAACTATATCATGGGAAGCTTGCACACCACCACAACACTACCTTCAAAAGTAATTAGGACTAGCATTTCAAGATTTGCAAGCTATTAAAAAAAAGAAGAAGAAAAGAAGAAGAAATTAATGCAAAAGATTGGCAAATATTTATGTAGAAAAAAGAAAAGAAAAGAGGGTACATGATATAAAATAAATAAATAAATAAATAACTTTATATATTTTTCCAATTCATCCAATGGTAAAGAAGAATGTGGGACATCTGCAAAGAAATTTGAATTATTACTGATATTATCTAAATCCAAAACCTTTGGTTTCTTCTTGAGTATGCATTGATTACTAGAGTTGCCATTTGAGCAAGAAAGTGCATAAACTATTTTGCTTTCTTCAATTGGAGCATCAACAGGGAATGAAATCTCAAGTAAGTCACAACGCCTTTTAGACGACATTTAGGTATGTGTTGCAAGGTTACATTCTTTAGGCTCCAAATTTCTTCCTTTAACTTTCCTTGAAACAATAAGATTTTGAAAAGGTAAGGCTGTTTAGGATAAGATGAACTCTTTCCAGGATGCCCAGATTCAGATGCACGCTATTCATATTCTATCCTCAAGTTGATTGAGTTGACCAGAATTTGATTCCACTTCTCTCTGATTAACTTTGAGAACAATTTTAGTACATTTTTTTCACAAAGCATTCCAGTTTTTATCCCATTAATCTTCATATTCCTTTATGGCTAATGGAAATGAAGAAGTATTGTCAGAAATGATAAGTTTGTAAGATGTGTTTAGTAAGGTACATAACTGCTAAAATTGAACAAGCTCATGTAAAACACAAGTAAGAATATCTTTTTTTTAAGTTGCCCAGAATATGTTGAGAAATCCACATTGCTGACTGAATGGATGAGGGCTATACGCTTCAATGATATGCTATTTTCCACATTGAAATGTCAAATAGTAAGAATGTAGAGCTAAAAAAGATCTTTATAAGTATTTGATATGCAGGGGCCATCTATCACTATGAATTGCTTGCATGGAAATAAGCACAAATTTTGAATGATTAAAGGGTTGACACTAAGGAACAAATCTCGTGCCTCTGAAAGATCAAAATATTTGGCCATGTTCTTCCTTGTGTATTTGACCATCTCAATTCCTCCTACATCAATCTTGGATAAAAAATGAGCACCAAGGTAGTGCCATATCCAACTATGAACATAATGAATGGAAAAAATAGAAGAAGATTCCTAAAGGCTTGATAAATTCCTTAAACCATGGTAGATGCCCACCAATACAGGAATTGCAAGAGAAAAATAATTATCGTTTGCCATTCTATTAGCAATCTTGAAGACAGTAGCACGAATCAGTTTTGCTTTGCAATGTGATAAAATAAAATTGCTTAACCAGCATGAAAGAAAAGCAGCCAAGTAGGTCTCCCCTCTAACATCTTCTTCAACCTCCAACATCATAAGTCGCTCATCATATCCCTTGATTCGAGGCAAAAGTGATGCATCGATTCTTCCACATGGATTGAGAGAGATCTTTAGCTCAATAGACCTCTTTCTGAAAAACCTCAAAAGGGGCTCTACATATCTCGTTGGTCCTTTAAACTAAAATCCAATCCAATTAGAAATAGGAACACCATCAAAGTCCTTTAGGAGGATATGATAAGGTCGAAATAGATACTTGCAACTTTGTGGTAGAGAAGGGCTATGTCTGTCATCACCAAGTAAGTCCTTCACAGTAGGAATAGCTCATCATAGAAACGTCCACGGATAGGTAATCCACCAAGTACATGAAGATCCCATAGAGAAATTGAGAATTCACTAGTAGTAGTATGCAAGCTCTTCGTGGAAGGGCACCATAGCTTGAGGAAGGCTTGAAGGATGTTCTTATGGTAGACATATGTAAAAAATGAGGCATGGACTTCTGCATAGATTTTAGCTTGACGAAGAGCATCTGCATGATGGCCTAATACATCCTCTATCCATTCCTAATAACCTGCATGAAAATATACTTTTCCAAACCTTGATGCGGGAATCCTCAATGAGCATCCATTAATGTTAGGATGATAACATACAAATGAGAATTTTAAGCCAATGGCTTTGGCATCATAAAGAGAGGAATTCAAGAGAAGTATCCTCGAATGAGATGTAATACCAAAACATGTATCAAGCACTTCCTTAGTTGCCTCCTCGAACCATTCTTGGATATGCATGGAGTTACTGGGAGGTCGAAGTATAGAACAAAAAACATCATTGGCCAATTTATGGGTAACCAATCTTGTACTTTTAACTTTGAGGTTGTCTTTGTCACTTCCAATGATAATACATAGAGATGGCTCTGTGTGATCCTTAATATACATCCTCATGAGTTAATCAAGAATGAGTTATGTTTCTTTTAACCTGCAAAAGAAAAGAGAATAGAAGAAAAAAATTTCGTAAGGTAAGGAAGTATCTAAAAGAAAAAAAGGGGAGAAGAGATGAAGAAGAAAATACAAAGATATAGAAACATTCCTCAGTTTGATGACTTATCTAGACAGTTAATATTGTTGAGAAATTACTCAAAGAAACTCCGTCAATGTTTTGAATATGGAAAATTTGAGTATGAAAGGATATCAGGTTCTTTGAGGAATTCTGTCAAACAACTAACATGTAGAAACAAAATAAGAGAGGAATGCTAACACGGGGAGATAAGCATACCTGGCAATCAACAAACCAATTTTCAATGTTGTATTAGTTTGTCTTAGTCAAGTTTTTATAGGTGCGTGTTAATAATAACCTATCCAAGTAGGACTCAAATATTTAATCCATCATCAAGAGAAAGTCTGAAAGAAGAGAAGACAAGGTGTTTGAACTCTGCAAGGTGAATTAGGACTCTATTGAAGTTTGCTATCACACTGATAACTCTTTAGACCTAACCAAAAAATAAAAGAAAAGGAAACCCATTGCTACTATGTTTGTCTTGTGGAAATAGATTGTATCAGCGTTGTGGTAAGCTATGTGCATAAGATTTGTTTTGTTTAAAATCTCCTGACTTTAGTAGGCTTACTTGCTGAATCTCTTACCTTTTAAACTTGGAAGCAGCAACAACATGGAAAAATTAATGACACTTAATGAAGGAAAAATGGTGATTGTGGAGGGCCACATGTGTAGAAAGAATGTTTTTTTGGTTTGTAAGTTTTAAAACCAAAAATGATGAGCTTGCTTGATGGCCTAGTTTAATTTTGTAGCATTGAAGTTGTTGTCTTCATTTTGTAGGAATTAAAGTAGCATAATGCTAAAACCGTGGGGGCTCTAATATATATACATATATATACTTTAAAGATTCATATGTATTTAATCTCATATGTTATATATATATATATATATTTATATATATATAATAATTATCGTGACTTATTCACTTAGCAATGTACTGAAAGATATTATTCATGAACAAGTTTTAAGGGGACATTTGTAGACAACTTAATTTTTAAGCTAATTAAAAAATGATATGTGTAAATAATAAATTAGTTATTAATTTAAAATTTTCTATTTATATATTTGAATTTATTAAATTAAATTAGAAATAATAAATAATTAATTTTAATTAATATTCTAATATTTATTTTATACAAATCAAATGTTGACAAGTGTCAAGATGAAGATGAATCATGTCAACCAAATCAAGTCTGGTGGCCTAGCAACCTCAAGTTAATCAAGTTGGGACACGTGGCACATCCATGTACATGGGTCAATCAAGTTAAAAATGTTTGATATTATCTTTTAATATATGTATCAAAAAGATAATTATCAAATGTGTTTAAGTTATTTTGGAGTTTCCTACTGACACTTATATAAAGGAATGATTGAAGACTCATATATTCACATATTCTCATATTCGCATTTTCTCATATTTACATATTCGCATACACACATATTCTCAAGTCAAAGGCTCAAGTCTTCGAGTTTCTGCTGTGATAATATATTGCTGCCGTGAATGTCCTATACTTCTTCAAAGCATCAAGTATTCAAGTCCTTTGATCTCAAAGCCAAGGTTCAAGTTTCAAAAAATTTCGTAATATCTTTTACCAAGTCAGGATATTACACCATATATCCAAGAGCAAGCTTCAAGCCCTTGAATCATATATTGGTAGAAGAATCAAAGGATTAGTTTTGTTAGAGAATTTATATTTTTCTTTGATAAATTTTAATTCTCATATTATTCTTTAATCTAAATTTACTTTATCCATTATTTTGCTTTATTTTGTGATTTAATTTTACAGACAACAAAATTTGTGTGAACACCTACACTTATAAGGCTTACTTGTGGTATGATTATTGATGATATATATTACCAAGACTATTAACAGAGAAGAGGGGAAGGGTGGTGTGGGGCAAAGGAAGGATAGCCTCATAGGCTTTTCTGTTTAAAATGATAGAAATTTGTGGTGGGGGTGGCCATGTGTTCAATTTTACTGTCTTTTGATTCTCTACTCTATTTAATGGTCAAAGTTAGCTGTAGGGGTGTTCATGGGTTGGATTGGTTTAGGTTTGGGAAGAAAATAAATCATAACCAATTTTTTTTAATTGGTTCGATTTTGTTCGGGTTGTGTACATTTTAATACCTGAATCCGAACCAAACCAACTCGATTTTGATCAGGTTAGTTTGGTTTGGGTAATTAGTTTTATGGGGGAAAATATGGAAAAAAAACATAATTAATGATATAAAATTCCAATTCCAAATCTAAGTTGAATATTAAGTATTAATACAAAAAAAATAAAATTCACAATTTGTGCTCATCTCAAAATACAAATAAAGAAAGATAGAAATCTCATTATGCCTAACAAAATACAAAAAGCTTGAACTAAACATTGGAGCGTATCAAGCTTATACAAAACATGAGATAATGAACTTCTACAAAGCATCTCCAATTCAGGTGCCTTGGGGTGATGAAACTTGAGAACTTGAAATCAAAATCCACAATCTAAGGAGCAAAACTAATTCAAGACTGTACAAAATGCTTTGCATTGTTCCTAAAACCTATACCATTGCAACAAAGTTTAACAAAATGCAACACTAAACCAACAAATTTGATTTTGATCTTTTGCCTAGATTCATGCATGCTTAGTTATCTTTACATTATACTCTAATAATATGAAGAGCTTAAATAAAGTTGTAAAATTTTACCTTGAACTTCTATTTCTCCAATCAAACATCAAATTTAGGCCAAGCATCCTCAGTTAATCCAAACAACTCTACAATAAACATAAAAGATGGTTAAAGAACATCAGTAAAATGAGTAATTTAAGCAAAAGAAAGACAAATTGTCAAGTCTTCATTATCTGATCCAACCTTCTATATTTCCTTCATCTCAAATCTAAGATCAATTGGCTTATGAGGTGTTCTCAACTAGGTCTGAGTGCAAATAAAAACCTCAACAATAGTGGGATGCAAGGTACTACAAAATGGATCAAGAACTCGACCACCAGTGCTAAATGCAGACTCAAATGATACAGTAGAAACTAGAATAGCCTATATATCCCTTGACATACGAGAAAGAACGTAATACTTTATTGTTTTCCCTTTCCACCATTTCAAAATTTCAAATCCATTAAAGTTGTCCTCAACATCATCCTCTTTGTACCTATCCAATTCATTCCTTTTTACCTCACCTTATTTTCTCTTCACTTTCAATCAAAAATCATCTTCCCAACCATCATCATTATCATCATCATTACAAGCATGAGATTGCAAGTCCACATTTGAGGCCAAGCAACTAGAGTGACCAATGTCCATAGAAATCAGATATAATGCCATATAATGTTCAAACAATTTATGTATGAGATTGTTCAACTTTGTCAACATTTGCTTGCACTTTTTGGCACCATACATTCGATTAAAATAGAACTCAACAATTTCTAACTAGTAACATGGATCAAGAAAAACAGCCACAAATAATAGTTAATTCAAATTCCCATCAATTTCCCAATATTTATCAAACTTGACTTTCATATTTGTTGCTATCTTTTTCAACATAATGTCATCATTTTTCCTCCACTTATTCAATTGCTTTTAAATATCACACAACTTGTTGAAGAAAGTGTTAGAGGTAACATGCAATGACCCAGAAAATGAAATAGTAGCATAAAATTTTTAGAAACTTCACAACACTCCGGCACAACTCCAATCATAGCTAGTAGGAGTTTTTCCTTCATTATCACGGGCTATCAAATAGGAAGGATCATCATACTCAAGTTGCTTGAATGCCTTTTCAAATTTTTTAGCAACATCTAACATTAGATAAGTGGAATTCCACCTCGTGGGCACATCAAGTGCGACCATTGCCTTGCAAGTTATATTTACCTCTTGTACACATCTCTTGAAAGTAGCCAATCTAGCTGGAGATGACTTAATATACTTACATGAGGCCCTTACCTGACTAATGGAACAATCTATTTCCTTCAATCCATCAGCAATAATTAAATTCAAAATGTGAGCACAACATCTCATATGCATGAACTCCCCATTTAATAAAATAGTACCATTCCAATCACTCATGCCTCTAGCCAAATATGCAATTGCCAAGTTGTTAGCACTTGTATTATCTACAATAACACAACAAATCTTTATAATCCCCCAATCTTTCAAACATTTCTCTAAAGTTTTTCCTATAGTTTCACCTTTGTGATCAACAATCAAACCAAAACTTAAGATTTTTTTATTTAATTCCCACTCCTCATTAATGAAATGAATAGTCACACACATATAATTCATATTCTAAATTGAAGTCCAAGTATCTATTGTAAGAGAAATCATTTGACGATTTTCAAAGAGCATGCATTTCAACTTCTCTTTCTCAAGTTTATACAATTGCATACAATCCCTAGCAATAGTGATACGAGAAGGAATCTTAAGTCTTTGTTGAGCTTCAGTCATGAAATCTTTAAACCATTGAGTCTCAACAAACTTGAAAGGAAGTTCATCAACAACTATCATCTTGGCAAGTGCTAATTGAGACTTTTCTTGATTAAACTCTACAAGTTTCATGCTAAGAGTGGTGTTAAGACCATCCTCACATTGCTTGCCAATAACAATTATTTTTTGCTTCTCATCAATGACCCTATGGGGATTCTTTTCACAAAATTTCAAATGTTTAAGCAAGTTTGTTGTTCCATGGCTACTATTATTGCATGCAAAATATTTCTGACAATAATTGCAAATAGCTTTATCCTTTTCTCTAGTAAAATAAGCCCAAGCATTAGAAATGGGTCTAGATGGCTTTTGTACCTCTATTTTTAATGAAGAATCTTGAATAGCTTCTTCTACTTGAGATGGAGTTTGTGATGGATCTTGTGATAGAGACTCTTGTTGAATGTCAATACTTTTTGACATTGTTGTTGGAGTGGAAATATTTCCAACTTGAGTTGCACTAGTGTTTTGAGTATCAACCTCATCTTCTCTTGCCATTTGTTGATTCTAAGGAGCCTAGAAAAAAGAAAAAGAAAAATGTAATGGATTAGATAAACTCAAATCAAACAACTTTATATATAACTTCAAGTAATTACAACCAAATAGGCAAGAAAGAATAAACTAGGAGAGAAAAAATAGCTAGATGTTTTCATAAAAACAAAATGGTGTTAATTTAATTAAAATAAAAAGTTTCATTAAAAATTAAGAGTCAAAATCATTTATGTACTAAGTTTTAGCATTAATCTCAATTGACATGTAAGTTTTTATAATGCATTACTAAATACTAAATACCTAAATTTTGTCATAAAAAAACATATTGGCAAATATTGGATGGAATTAAATAGATTCAGAATACTTTATAATAATAGATGTATCAATTTTACCCATAAATAATTTCAATTACCAAAACTCCAGAAAAAGTTCTAGAATAGGAGAAAGACTAAAAGACTGATCAATCTTTTTCATTAAGCTATCACCCTTTCAAATTAAATTCCATACTTTTAGTCATGATAAAAAACACAAAGAAAAAAATAGAATCACTCAAAACTTATAAATTCTAAGATGCCCAATGATATACTTTGTTCTAAATAGGGCCTGTTGAATCAGTTTTTAAGATAGAAAAATTAATATCAACTCCGATACACATGACCATCTAACAGCAGCCAAGGCATATAACAATCATAGGAGTCTGAACAGGGAAGTATATATATATATATAAATATAAAGATGCACATGATCAAACATAAGATATAGTGGCAATATATCATTCCAAGAGACAAGTATATACCAAATTTAATCATTATCCACCATGAAACAAAAAATGACAAAATTTTTGCAAAGTATGCACATACTATTAAAGATTAAAGGAAGAAAAGAGTAAGTAGAGGCATTAAGTAAGATAACACAAAAAGATAAAAATAAACAAATATATAAACATGAGGATAAACAAATCAACCTTTATCCCAACTTGCAGAAATAAAAATCCTACTGCTACTAATGATGATTGCCGACTGGGGAAAGGATACAAGTTGGCCGTTGGTGGATAGTGTACCTACGTGCCTGCATCACGATGTACCGTGTACGCCAAAAAGATGAAGAATGGAGAGTAAAGACGGCGATGAGAAATGGTGAATGGTGATGGCAATTGAGAAAGAGAGATAGAGAGGAATTAGGGCTTTGTTGGGGAAAAATTCTAAGAAAATGACTGAATGAGAGTCTGAGTCAAGACTTGGGTTGGGGAAATATAAGTTAAAAACTAAAGAGGAAGCTAAAGAGGAAATAAAAACTAATTTATTTATTTTAATTAAATTATCGGGTCGGGTTAATAAACATGAAATCCAAAAATTGAACCACAAGTGATTGGGTTTTACCCGATCAAACCTGATAATGCGATCCAAACCGAGCCAATTAGATTGGTTCTGTTTGGATCATCGAGTTCATTGGTTCAATTTGGTCCGATGAACACTCCTAGTTAGCAGTCATTTTTTTTTCTCTTTGCACCCTTCCAAATACAAATAATTCTCTCTCTCTCTCTCTCTCTCTCTCTCTCTCTCTCTCTCTCTCTACATATATATAATATACACATATATTACATAATATAATATCCCCTCTCGAATCTAATATAAAACTTTGAATATTGCAAAAATAAACAAAATTTTTCTTTATATTATACAAAATTCAATTTCATTCTAATATTAAAATTTTTTACTACACCTCTCAAACTATTACTAACAAACTAGGAAAAAGTGAGGAAGCTATATATATAAACAATGCTTTTAAATCAGATTGAATAATGAATTAGTATGTTATTGGTTACTAGTTTAACCAATTTAACCAGTTCAACCACTAGTAAACTAGTATGATGCCATAATAACATCATAATTTTATTTAATTTTATAAATAAATATATATATATAATTTTAATATTATCAAAAAAATAAAACTTTCAATTGATATAGAAAGAATATTGTTTGAAAAAAATTTCAACTTACTTATTTTTAAATACATTTTATAGAAAATAATATTATTTTACAATTAGTCAACTATAAATAAATAAAAAATAATATTTCACATTAATTTAAGTAATCATTCATTTCATGGTTCAATTCTAAATAAATTCTTCTATACTAAATATTCAACATTGATGAGGTTGAAAGTTGTTTATAATAAATGGGTACTATTTGGGATAAATTCGACCAGAGAGGTTGAATAATTCAGTAGATGTTCTTCTCAAAGTCAGAGATCTACAATAACAACACACATTAAACTAACTGAGGTGCCCTTGGCTAAGGCACTTCGATGCTCAAGTTAGTTCTATTCAAAATAGGGTAATCGAATAGAATATAGAGAGCTTATAGCATATTTGGCATTACCTAGAGCGTGGTTGGCTATGAGGTATTTATAGCCTTCTCCCAGCGTGTGATTTATCGAAGATGCCTTTACCAAATGCATTGGGCGTTAGTCCTTGCTAAGGGGTTAATAGTCATTCCAGATCTCGATATTGTTCCAGATGGCTTTATCTCCTATTTTTCAAGGTAAACAGTATCTCTAGTAGGTGCCTCCTTGCTAAAGATGGTGATAGAGTTGGTGGCAATGACTATACCGACTGTCACACGCCATTAATACAGAGGTGTGCTACTTGTTAGAGTAATAAATATGGTGTGAATTTGAGTCATCGTTAGGGTGAGTTATGTGATCGATATATAAATCGAACAAGTCTAGCTAGTCGATTACAGAGAAAGTAGAATATGTTGGAATGGATGAAGCTTCCTATCGAGTGTAGTCAGTGCAGTCGATTACAATACACTCAACCAGACAATTATTACTGAGTGGCTTAGTCCAGAACTGGTGTTAGACCTGTTGGGCAGTCCAGAACTGATGCTGGGCCTATTGGGCTAAATGGGCCTCTTGGGCTTTCCCATATCATGAGTCCCTCTACTTGCGATCCTGATCAAGCTTGTCGACGAGCAGGAGCAAGGAGTACTTGAGCAATTTTTAGGCAGTTATCTATATTCAATTAGGGTTTTTAAATTCTCGATCAGCATTATTGAATTGTCAACCAAGATTTGTGGCAATTTTGGTGCATTTAATGTGCCGATTACTTCGTAGAATATGAAGTGTATGGAGGTAATGTGTAATTATAATTGGCGCTTGGGTTCTCACACATAAACATCTCTAAATAATAAGGATATATGCCTTTATTTACACTTTTGCTTAATTTATTCCTGGTCGAATCCCTACCTTTGAAATTCTCCAACGTTTGTATGCTTAGAACTTGCCAGATATCCACTATGAGTTACTCTGCCCATTTGTTCTTTTTCTCTATTTTCTTTTGCAAAAAAATATCTTCCAGTTCTGATAGTGAGGATACTAGGTCTGAGAGTGTGGCTTATCAGGGAGAGACCAAAGGTGGAAGTACATTTGAAACCTCTCGTGAGAGTAAGTCAAGTAGTTCAACAAGTGATAGCTCAAGTTCGAGTAGTTTCAGTAGCTTGAGTGATGTGAGGGTTGTTTCTGAGAGAGATGCTAGCTTGAGTGATGTTTCTCCAACCCGGGGTCGACTATTTACCCCAGATCATTATACAGAAACAACATCCAAAATAACTCTCGTCGACTTGATACAATTAAGCCAATGTACCATATCCCTGAGGAGTATGAATTGCTAGTATTAGGAGATCGAGGTAGAATGCATCGACCTCCCCGAGGGTGTATAACGGTGTTTGAGAAAGGGTTAAAATGCGGGCTTAGGTTTCCCCTCACACAAGTGATAGTTGACCT
>JACGDI010000373.1:862017-891836 GCA_014898725.1 Jacaranda copaia | reverse complement strand
TCCCCACACAACATATATACACACATATATACATATTGTGATGTATATAATAGCTAGGGAGAGACCATGCAAGAATTATTGTTATTTGCAGGAGGGAGAGAGTCCCCGTTTTGTAGCGGGGGAGCAGTTTGATGATTAAAGGGCAAGAGGATAATATATAAACAGAAGAAAGTTATGGGTGCATGTTTTACGACCCGACTTGCTTTAGCTGAAACTTTAGGAAAGAGAATTTCAAAGATAGGGCAATGCGTCCGATCCGAATTATATCAAAATTCATTTCACTCGGAGTAGGTTTAATTTGAAATTACATAGATTTTAGGGCTGGTCTCTCAATTTTTAATTTTTAAATTTAGACCTATCTCGAACTCATTTTATTATAATATTATATATAATTTTATTTGTCACAATTATATTTATATAATGTAACTACAAAAAATTAAGGCTTCAACTACCGTCAATTCTTAGTTGATGTTGAAAATTCATAATTTTGACAATAAAATTATCAAAGTCTAGTTTGAAATTGATGCTCTCGTCGCTAATCATCACTACAACAAATCCATAGCTTATGATCCTTTTTAAAATGTATTAATTTTCCTATGAATAACGCATGACTTATCAATTACGATCCGAATGTATAATGCTACATATTAGTAATTAATAATTTTTATTTATTATAATTAAAAAATTACATTTGTTACGAAAATTCATAACTATAATTCATAATCATAACTACAAAATTAATTTTGTAGTAGCAACAAATTCATAACTATAATTCATAATCATAACTACGAAATTAATTTTGTAGTAGCTGTTTGGTTTTTGGTAGTGTGTGTATTCATATATGTATTAAAAAGATGCATATTACATATATATTCAATATAAAAGTAAAAATTAACTATAACAAATAGTTTATACATTGTTATGAATAGGAGTGTAAATGGAATGAAACGGTTTGTGAGTGGTTAGTACTCGACATGATGAAAGCTTGTATTCGGTTTAATTTTTTCAAGCTCGAGCCCGGATCAATTAAACGAGTCAAGTCGAGCTCAATAATATTCAATTATGAAAAGCTCACAAGCCTAAACTATCTTTTTTAATATACATATATATATATAACATAGTTACAGTTTAGGTCCATATGATGAGATCCATAAAGAGTAATAGTAGTAGTAGTAGTAGTAATTTGCTTTCTATTTTTAAGAAAATAACAAAATTATTTAAAAAATTTATAATTATAGATTTTATTTTGAGTTTAAATAAGCTTGAGTTGATCTAAACATATATGAACTCGAGCTCATCCAAGCTTATATGAATTGAGTTTGTCTGCTTTCCTATGATGATCCTTATCAAGCTGAGATTGAGCTTGGTTGTTCAATCTCAACCAAACTCGAGCACAAGTTTAAGCTCACAAATTAATAGATAGGTTAGGTTGAGCTTAGTGGTTTAAGCTCGATCAAGTTCAAACCCTAGCTCATAAATTAGTAGACGAGCCGAACTTAAGCTTGCTACTCCATTTGTTCCCGCTTCTTTTCCTCATCTACCATCATCCAAACCTTTGCCCAAATCTCAAACTTCTCCTCCAAATAACTTCACTCACACTAATTTTAACAACTGGGACTTCCTTTCTATTTCTTCCACAATCAACTTCCTTGTCGCCAAGGCCTCAAATGTCTTCTCCTCATCCATTCAAAATCAGCATATAAATAGAGATCATGCAATAGATTTCACTCAAATTTTATCTTCTCCTGTGCTCAATTGGGTTGGTCATATGGGTTGGAAGGACTTCATGAGTATTGATGAACCCTCATATCCACTTTTGGTTAGACTTTTCTATGCTAACCTCACCTTTGAAGATGATTCGGTAACTTACTATCTCATACTTCACTCCAATGTTCTTAGTACTCCTATCACTCTTTCTGTTGCTAAATTGAATCAATACTTAAGCCTATCTAACTCTGGAGTTAAGTTTTTTGCCTTTGGGAAGTGGTGCATTGATAATGCTTTCAATTTATGGCATGCTAAGTCTTTATTTTGGGAAGAAAAATTCCCTAAATTGTCTAAGGAAGGGGCTCTTAACAAACTTCACATTGACCACTTTTTCATGTGCCACTTGATCAATCTTACAATTTTGTCCAGCACATCCAACTGTGGAGGACACTCCACTGATATGAACAAACTTTTTGTTTTCTTGTTATACATGTCGATCACTGGGCATTCCATGAATATTGGTTATTTGATTCTTTACCATATTCATCATGTCTTTAATCATCCCTCTCGAAATCTCCCTTATGGCATGCTCCTAACTCACAACATTAAAATGGAAAATGTCATTTTACCTTCTCCTTGGATTAAAGAACCTCATGATCATAAAGTTGTAGACCTCCAAAGCCTCAAAAAAATAAAAATCTAGTGTGGAGAAGATGGTGTGTGGTTTAAAGACGTCTCTGCCTCTGTTGCTCCTTCTGTTCCCTAATGCAAATCCTATCATCACAAAGAGAAAACACCTTTTTACTCACCTCTAGTGCCTTTACATCGAAATAGAAGAAGCCTCCACCCAAAGTACTAGTTACACCGCTCCTTGCATCTCTTGATATAGTCTCTACCAAAGTAACTAAGATGCATTCTCAACTCTCTGAGCTTGCAAATACTTTTGCATTCCTCAGAACACAAGTCACAATACTCCAAATGATCACTTTCGTCACTATCGCCACTGTCTAGGGGACTTGCACCATGACATCAAAGAGCTTCGCCATAGCGTTCGCAAATGGTCTCGTGGAGAATAGCTAGTCTTGCTTTTTGATGATGAAGGGGGAGACTTCCAAAGTTCTGATGAAATAACTCTTGATGCTATCTGTTGAAATGCTACTTTTTGGACTGATGATCATTTTGCTCTGCTTTTGGCTCAAACCAACAAACTACTTATCTGTTATCTCCTTAACCCTATTATTGTAGGATAATATCATTTTCTACCTTGTTCACATACTATAAATCATCATGTTATTTAGCAGCTATATATATTTGATCTTAATAGGGGAAGACAACCATATATTAAGCCTTGATCTCATGTTATTGTGTAGCTATGCATATCTAATCTTGATAGGGAGAGATAATCATATATTGAACCTTGAGCTAATGGTTCCTTTGATAAGGGGAGATGATACTTGCTTGGTCATCATCAAAAAAGAGGATAATGTTAGGATCTCCTCTAGTTGTGTTTTGCCTCAATATGGCAAGTTACAGTTTGGAATTATTTCTTTGTTTATATCAAAGTTTGAATAGGCAAGTGACTATTAGAATTAAGGAAGGAAAGATTGGTTGTCTGAGAGAAAAGGAAAACTACATATTCCAAGCTTATCTATCAAAGGATCATTCGTTGTGCAGCCTATTTAAAGTAAGGAACACACAAAGTGTAAAAACACATCTCACAATATACTTCATAAGCCTTGAGTTGCTTGCTTTCAGTTGAGTGAGATCTTGTGTATTGTTGTCATATTGTCAGCTTTTGTAGCAATGCAAGTTCCAGCCTTTTGGTACTTTGTATCTTGTATATGCTTTTCTTTTAAAAAAATTGCAGGTTAAAAATTCTAAGTGTTATCACTTAGGTAGTGGACTAGACTCGCCGAACCACTATATATCATTGAGTCTCTTTATCTTATTCTCAATAGTCTTTTGACTGTTACAATATTCCAGCTTACATTATTTCTCTTTTACTCATAATACACCCCCATAAACTTTTAATTGTATTCTAACTAAGAAATCAATCAATATATACATTTGTGGTATATACGGGTTGTCTGTATGGTATGAAGAGGAAATTTTGTTGTGGGAAAAACCGTTCTCATTGTCCATTCTCTTTTAAATTAATGATATTGGAAGCAAAAAGTGTGTGTGTAAAATTCACCCAAAAATTTCATGCATATTTACTTGACAGTCGTTGATTCCTTATTCAATAGAATTCTATTGGTTATTTTTAAATGAGTCTGTGCCTATGTTGAATAGGTGAAATTTAATAATTAATTACCACAAAATTCTATCAATCAACAAGTTATGTTGTGCTTATCTTCAATCGTGCGTATACTATTAACTTGATAAGATAGATCAACTCAAAAGATAACCACTACAAGAAAACAGAGTTTTAGAGATAGAAAATTTAAGACAAAATTAAATCTACCTCTAATTTACATAAATTAAAGATGGAATAAAGATAGAAATTTAATTCTGTCTTAACTTTATAAAGTATACATTCAATTTAATTTTTGTGATGAAATAGAGACAAATAGAGATAGAAATTAGCAACAGAAAGTTGTTTTGTTAGTAAAATGTCGGAAAATATTAATCTTCATTGCTTTATTTTATTGACAGAAAAAATCCGTCTTGAATATGTGACATTTGGACAGATTAGAGATGGAAATGTCTATCTCAATTTCGATATGAATTGGAGTCGAATTGTTTGTCTTAATATTCATCTAACACTTGTTGTATCCTTCTCGCAAACCAAATCCTTGCTCAATTCTAAAATTCTACACAAAAGATTCTATGAATGAATTAGTAAAGATTTTTAAATCTAGTACTACTCTCTCTCTCTCTCTCTATTTTTCTTTGTATTTTTTCTTTAATTGTATTATACTTCTTTTCTCTAGTTAATTTTATTCTTTTTATTAAAAATAGTGTTGTTCCATATATAATATGTTCAAATGAATATATATATATATATATATGTAAATAGTGGACAATATACTACTATATAAAAATTAATAATATTTCTAAATTTTATATATAATTTTTTTTATCATTATACATTAATTTCAATATTTAATAATTTTTAAATAATTGATTGAATTTGAATATTAGGTAATGAGTAATTTTTCCACGAATGACATATGGATAATTTTTAGTATATACGCCAATCAAATCTATTGTATTATTTTTAATAAGTATGGGGTGGGGGATGGAGCTGGATATTTAATTATTTTATTTGAATAGGATAAGTTTAATATCTTTGTTTTAATATTTATTATAATCTCTTTCGTTGACAAAATCTTTTATCAATCCCCTCTTAAAATTATTAATTTTTAATATTTATAATTCAAACATGAAATATAGAAAATAAATTAGATTAATTGGATTGGATAAATGGAGTTCAACTTGTGATGCGGAATATATAATATTAAATAAATTAATCTATTTATAAAATTTATAAAGCTTAATTGGACTGCAAACTGGTGGCCCTAGAGTCCTAGACTCCGATTAATTAAATTGGCTTTCAACTGGGTCTTTCCTAATTAAATTAAGTTTAATTTCAATTTATTTAATCATTGTAACACATTATATTGCATTTGAGTTGTTTTGAATAATAATGAGTGAGTTTTCGAATTTTACTGAATGAGCTTTTAAATAGTTATTTTAAAATTAAATCTCAAATGATTGACTTTCCTAATTCATATATAAATGCAACATATATGGAACTTCTACAATTTAATTAAATCAGCTTCCAGTTGGGTATCCTATTACCAAATTAGC
Source organism: Jacaranda copaia (assembly GCA_014898725.1). Lineage (NCBI taxonomy): Eukaryota > Viridiplantae > Streptophyta > Magnoliopsida > Lamiales > Bignoniaceae > Jacaranda > Jacaranda copaia. The sequence goes on along the minus strand of JACGDI010000373.1, from coordinate 886,316 downwards.
TTTAAATAATTGAATTAATCCATCACATGGACAAAATGGAGCCCAATTTCATATGAATTAATTCAATTATATGAGCCACTTAGTCAGATGAATAACGAAGAGCCACACTTTAATGAAGTACATAGAATAGCGTCAAAAAAGTGCCCGTTGGCTTTTGTTTTCAAACCCCTTTTTCATTTTCTCCTAAAAATAAAAACAGAAAATTATCAATTTCTATCATATTTTCACTTTCAGTATATTTTTCCAAACACACTATTATACCCTCTCTCTATTTTCACTTTTCATTTTTTTTATACTCACATTTGCACAATTTTTAATACAAAAATACTACATTTTCCAAATACAACTCATTTTCAACCACACATAATCATTATATCTTAAACAAAACCTCCAAACAACATTTCGTTTTCAAAAATACATTTATAACTAACTTTTTACTATTCCTTTTAACCAAAAAAATGAAACTACCTCCAGAGATCAAATCTAAACGGAAAGGTTTAAGTCTTATTTTAATTGTTCATTTAGTTTGAAATTATGCTTGAATTTAATTTACTTAAAGAATAGCAACTTTAATTTACCAAGAGTTGAACAACACAAACATAACATGAAAAATATTTAGGGATGCAATCGAGTCGAGTGTCGAGCTGAGCCGAGCTTGATAAAAATTTTCAAGCTCGAGGTTGATGAATTTAAAATTTTATTCGACTAAATTTAGATTATCAAGTGAGTTGAAAATATTTGCAAGCTCGAGCTTGAGCTCAACTCGAAAAAAATAATAGTAATACAATATATATTAATAAAATAAAAAAATATGTAATTTTATATTGACTTGCGAGTCACGAATTTAGATATAAATGGTTTAAATTGGCACAAAATTGAACTTGAACTCAATTCGGCTTGCCTTGAACTAGCTCGAATTCAATTCATTTGCATCTATATATGTTATCACTTTAATATATAAAATGATGAACTCGAGTTAGTCAAACCTTATTAAATAATAGTGAGTTTCAAACTTTACCAAATGAGCTTTTAAATAATTGATTTAAAATCAAATCTCAAATTATTGGATTAATTTTAATTACATTATAATTATATGCAAATGCAATGAAATGAAACTTATAATTATTAATGAATATTTAACACGTATTTAAAATTAAATTATTGTGAATAACTTATGAAGCTTGTAATCTACTTGGATAAATATAAATAATTGTCTAACTTATATTTAAATTAGTCTTTTCATTTATAATATATTATTAGTGCTGTTATTTTAGAAACTTTAACTACTATTGTTATTAATGATAATTTTATTATTCTAATTAAATATGTGAATTCTAATACCTATATGACATAACAATAATATTTTTTTTAAAAAAAAGTAAAATCTATAATAATACATTTTTGCCTTGTAAATATTAATTAATTACCTTCTAATTTCCAAAATTTTCTTCCCTCCAACCTCCTTGATTTCCCTCCTAAAATTTACCAATAGGTTTTACACACAACTCATTTTTTCCTGATTTTACGGCTTCTCTTCTCTCCCATTGAATAAGTGTTTGGATATTTTGATCTTCACAGCTGCACGGATTTCTTATCTTTCAATCTCAAGAAAACTTTGCCTAAACTAAATTTCATCTCTTCGAAATTTATTGAAGAAGAAACATCAATTTGCAGTTTCACTGGCTTGGGTTTGATCTTGTAAGTAATTCTTTCTTTAGTTTTTTTTTTTTTCTTTTTCATGTTTTTGCTTTTATGAGAATGAGAAGGAAAAAATGGGTGGAATGGAGAATCAAAGCCATGAGTAGTACTGCGTTTATGATTTGAACTTTGAAGTTTTATGTTTATAAAATAGAAAGTTAGAAGAGTGAATCTTTTCTCCTTTCTCTAAGCTTTTGGTGGGTGTTTTAATTGATTACATGGAGACAAAAGCATGGAATGAAGAGATAAGTATGTCGGAAGAAAGAGGGAAGGGAACTGGGGGAGATTCCAAAACACTGATTGTATTAGTTTGGGGAATTGAAAGCATGATGCTATTTTGAGCTTTTTTAATCTTTTCCTGTATTAAAAAAGTGGGGGGAAAAGTGAAAATGTGCTCTGTTCTATTAGTGAGGTATGAGTAGATTATATTCACTATAATTAAATATTTTTACTGTATTTATGTACAGTATTGAATTGAATTGGTTTAATGTTATAATAGAATTTATCTGTTTATGGTTTCTTTTTACCACATTTACAATTATTGAAGAGGACATTTGCTCACCAAAGATTAAAGATTGCATCTTCTGGAGAAGAATTTCTTTTATCATTAGACAGGTAACATTTGATTAGTGAATCCTTGAAGGTAGGTATTTGTGGCACTTCTTAAAAGACTCTGTTACTAGACTCTATTATTTACAAGCAAAATTGCTACCTTTTTGTTTTTAAATGTATACGTGGACCATACTTGCTATGGGGTTGCTGAGTTTTGAACTTCGGGATATTGTTGTTTCTTGAATGAGATACGTGGTGTGATGTGGCATTAGGGGCTCCATATGATAGCTGCCAAAATCTATTTTTGCTTGTACATGCATGCAACCTCATCCTTGGACTAAGTTTGGGAAGGAATTTTCCACGAGGCACGCTCCACACAGAGAAACATGCTTACCTCAAAATACTATTTGGGTTGATTTAGGAAGGAAGCACTGGGCAACGACTGATTTCAAGAAAAAATCTAAAGCTTGTAGAAAAGATTGAATGTCGGAGAAAGATGGCTCCATCACGAAGCACTCTTGTGGTTCAATTCCTTTTGGAGCATACAAGCAAAAAATGGTTGTTTCTAGTTTTTCAAATCTTTATGGTATTTTTTCACTCACATAGGCTCGTGTATTATAATTTTATTGTAGAGAAAAAGCATTGGATTGGGAGGTAACTAATTTTGAGGTATTCGAGTGTATACGTAAAAAGCGAGCAACTGGAGAATTTGTGAACTCCAAATAAAAAAGAATTAGTGTGAGTACAGTTCTTAAGAAGCACTTATTCATCATTTGCATTTGATCTACGCAATGTACGCATTTAATTTCACTCCATTCTTCTTTATAATATGCCTAGATACATGTGCATGTCTAATTCTAAGCATATCCTTTTTTGTACTTTGTGAATTGTGACTATTAGAAACAACCAAGAGCATCAAAATGCACTTTTGGTTAGCAATTTGAATCATGCTATATCTATCTATATAATATATTATAGAATAACATGCTATCCATGACAACTAATCTGCTTGACATTGACTTCAAATAATGGTAATTGAAATCAAGTTCTCATTACTTACGAAACTTTTTATTTATTATAGTAAAATAATGTAATTAGTTCTTAATTTGGACATTGTTAATAAATCATTCTTGACTGTTACGTGTTAGCTCACCAAGAAATTGATATAGGTTTCTTACTTGTGATATGTATGGAAGCTAAAGCTAACGTTTATTTTTCTATCTAATTTCTTTTTATGCAAAAATATTGTGGTTATACCTGAATTTCTACATCTATCTTGCTTTTTGTGTAGGAGGAGTATAGAGCCAAAAGGAATTGCATTGATCACTCCACACAGCCTACATTTGATTTTTCAAATTATTGTGAAATAATTGGTGGCCCATCTAAAGGATGAGTGTACGGAATCGGGATGAACCATTTTTCTGTGGGAGTACACAACAGCAATACATCCCAATCACATATTGGCCCTGACATTGATAACAAGATTGCTAAGCTATCAAAAGTAGTGGAGGATATGCGTGCTACTAATGTTAAGATGGTGGAAGAAGCTAAGAGGAATGATGAAGAGGAAAAGAAGAGAAGGGAAGAGGAAAGATTGAGGCTAGAACAGGCTCTTGAAGAGGGCAGAAAAAGAGAAGAAATGTTATAAGGGATACTAAACAAAATATTTCAAGAGGTGGGGTACACTAACCACCACATGCTGAGAAGATCTAGAGCATGAGAGCCACAACAATTTGGTGGGAAGTAGTTCTTAAATGTTGTCTATTTATTTTTAATCTTTTAGAAGCTATTTATATCAAACTATAATAGTTCTTTATTTTTAACTCCTAGCATAGGGTATTTTTTGCAATGCTTTCATTCATCATCTTCTTTGAATGCTATAAGGTTTTTCTTTACTAATATTATGTCTTTGATTGCTTTCTAAGATATTAGCATAGTTGTATGTAGGAATTTTTTTATCTTTGCATTAAATATGATTTGACACAATTTAAAGATGAGTTTGGATAAAATTGAAATATGAATTATTAATATAAACGAAATAAGAGACAGAATTATTAACAAAAATATGACAAAATTATAGACAAATTAAAGACAGAATTTAAATTTAATATAAATACTTTTGTAGGTGGAATTAAGATAGATTAGAGATGGATTTAACGACAAGTTCACCAACAGAAATATGACAAAAATAAAGATAGAATTAAGACAATTTAAAGACAAATTTTTATATCAAGAAGTTATATTTATAGATGGATTTAAAATGAATTAGAGATGAATGTAAAGACACATTTACCAACAGAAATATGACAAAAATAAAGATAGATTTGAGATAATTTTGAGATGAATTTGTGTTTCTTTAAAGATGGATTTGAGACAAATTAGAGATGAATTTAAAGACATATTTACCGATGGAATTGAGACAAAAGTTTTAGATAGTTTTGAGATAGGATAGAGACATATTTCAATCTCAAACACACACTTTTAGAGATGTACTTAAGATAGATTAGATATGAATTTCAAAACAAATTTACCAACAAAATTTTGACAAAATTAGAGATGAATTTGTGATAGATTAAAGATATAATTAAAGATGGATTCACCTTATAAACTAAATCATCATATTGCATGTTTCGACGATTTTGAGATGGAAATTCTGTCTCAAAAAGTTACCGATGGATTATTTTTTCGTCTTCTAATTTAACAACGAAGGTATCATCCACGGATTGGGAGACAAAAAATTCTGTCTTAATTTTAGTTTAGAGACGAAAAAATTAGTTTCAGAGACAGAAAAATCCATCTCTGAAACTTGTTCTCTTGTAGTGAACTAACACTGCTAGAAAAAGACAACAATATATGTTTAGTTGATTATAAAAATAATTTTTAAGTTGTCACTATAGAAAATTAGTTTATAATGGCAACCTCGTGATAATATAATTATCACAAATTATAACAACAATTTTATTATCACTTTAAAATAATAGTTTTTTTTTATTATTATTGAGGCATATTAAAATAAAATAAATTTATTATTACTTAAAAAGTACCACTTAACATATAATTAATGATAGTTTCTAGTACATTAATTATTCTATACTTAATTTTTTTTATCACTAATTAATATCATATTTTTTTGTAGTGAAATAACGATATCGTTGGAGAAAGGATAAAGAAAAATCTTAAATAAAGCTAATAAATAGTGTGATATCTTAAACACATCTTTTCTTACATCCAAATCAAATTAAACTAACTAATATCGTAAGATATTACTTAATTATTCTATGACAATTATCATTTAAGAAGTTTAATTTCTAGATGAAGCAATCTTCCAATAAAAAATAATGCATTCCTAGCTTGCGCCTTTATAATTTGCAAAATATTTCATCGTGTGTGAATAAGAGTGCCACTAGTAATAAGGCTGCTGGGAGGGGCAAAAAGTGCTTGAAGTTTTGTGTGATCTCACATCAGAGTTTAACCTATTGCCCACACACACACACACACAAACAAAGGGTTTAATATAATAGTAAAAGGTTAAGAGAATCTAGGAAATCTTTGAACGTTCAAAGGATATATAGTTTAAAGATTACGAAACCACATGGCCTAGCCAGGTCACAACCCCATGTGTTTGCCCTGGAAATATTAATTAATAACCATCATTTAGATATATTCAACTTGGATATATATATATATATATATATATATACTTGGATGCTATCTACTTGCCTATTTTTGGATTCACATCATTTAATTCTCAAACATACTTACATCCATAATATGTTTTTATATTGGTGCTCTGTAGTTTTTAATTAATCATTAGGAAAATTACTAGTTAATTCTACGTACTATAGATTAGATTTGTTTGTATTTAAGTATTATTTTGACATAATATAGTGAATCTTTTTCTCAAATGAATTTACTCATTATCAGTATATATTTATGTCTTACAAATTATTAAATACATATACGCACACATATTTAAAAAAAAAATGATGCTTTTGGGGCGAATTTAAATGGAGTAAGCTAGGGTATAGCTGTCCATTTATACTAAAAATTCTAGTATATATGTTTATCAAATTCTTGTTACTATATGAAAAACATTTACTAATACAGAGTGTTTCTTGAAAATTATGCATGTATGTGAAAATGAATTTCGGTGTTAATGTTAGTAGCTATGTTGATGTTGCCAACTTACATCATAAGTTGAAGGACAATTTTACCCCCCATCAACCCTAACTTGGTGTGTGTGGGTGTGTGTAGATCATCACTTGCCTGCCCGCCCGCCTGCATATTATGAAACCTTTCTCATGCAGCTCGGAAAACCCACACGAAAATCAAGAAACCCCAAAACTTGGAAATTTTCTTGGCCACTCTTTTGCTGACAACAATCATAGTAAAATAATATTAATTACATATATCAAGAAACTGAGGCCTTTTCTCGTACAAACTACTAATATTTACAAAATCGAATCACTGTGAATCAATAACATTATTAGTTATTTATTTAATTAATTAAATCACTAATCAAATTAGAACGATATCATAATAATATAATAATTATATTTAATTTTATAAATATATATAATATTTTAATATTATTAAAAAATAAAATTTTTAATTGGTATAAAAAAAATTTTAAATACATTTTTTAAAAAATAATACTATTTAAAAATTAATCAATTATAAATAAATAAAAAAATAATATTTCATATTAATTTAAATAATCATTCGTTTTATACTTCAACTCAAATTAAAGTAAATTTTTCTATACTAAATATTCAATATAATTTCAGAAAAATTAAATAAAATAAAACATTAAATTAAATATAAACATTCACATATAACTACTATTTTATTAAATTTCAAAAAATAAATTCACGTTTCAGAAAATTATATATCTAAAATTTTTAATCATTATTTTCAATTCATAATTTCTCTTCCTTTCTTTACTTTTTTTCTTAAAGAAAAATTAAAACAGTTGAATCGATCCAATTTTAACAACTCTCAATTTTTAGATTCAACTAGGTCTGATTGACCTTCGATCACCTATCCGACCGACCAATTGATCAAAAATTTTTCAAAACCTTGCAAACACAGAACTATGGGCCTTTCTATGATCAAAAACTGGCTGAGAAATAACCCCAGGCCGCCACATGCGGCGGATAACAAGTTGGGTAATGAGGCGCCGGCGCCTCCTCCTGGCGGTGCTGAGACATCGTCACTGTCGATGAGCAGGCTCAGGCTCACAGTCATCAGACAGTAAATTACGGCTGCAGTTGACAGTCACGGTTGTGGTCATGGTTTGCCGGAATGCTGATTAATCGACAGGTACGGGCGTTCCAGAACTGGAACGGACGCCGGCGTTCCGTTGTTCCGGAGGAGAACGGTTGTGACTTGGAACCGTTGCACTAGACAGATAAATTCATCGGAAAGGCATGACATTCCGATTTATCAACTTGGAACGGTATTTATTGCAGTCGGAAAGGAATTTCAGCCCGGAACGGTAGTATTTTGAACTGCAATGATGGTGGCGGGATGGTTGCTACGGGAAGGTTTGGTGGTGCTGGATGGTGAGATCGGAATAAGGTGCTTGGAAATAGGGGATGCAGGGAGATGGTGGCGGGAGGGTGGTTGCCGGCGAGAGGTTTGGTGGCATTGGATGGTGAGATCGGAATGGGATGCTTGAAAATAGGGGAGGCAGGGAAGAAGACAGCCTGTTGGTTTCTTTTTTTTGTTTTTTAATCAAATTTTATATAGTATCTTAATTATTTAGAAATTACATTTGGATCTTTATTCTAGTTTCTGAATATATAGTTCTATATTAATTCAAAATATAATAAATTTGTATCTTTAAATATTTTTTTTTGTTAGATGTAAATAACATGTCTTCTATTTTATTTATTTTAACAAAAAGTTAAATCACATTAAGAAAAATATAATACTTAATAAATTATAATCTATATAGAATGATGGAAAAATTTTAATTATTTGTTAACATGTCAAAAAATTAAAAATCATTACAATTAGTTCCCAAATATTTTTGTATTAAAATATTTCATCAAAAATGCCCTAAAGGATGTTACAAAAATCATTATTATCTACACTTGTTATTAGTAATGTTATAATTTTATTCTATAAAACTATCATTATATTGTTGAATAATAAAAAAAACAATTTAAAAAAATTTATCATCGATACTGTTATAAGAAAGCTTTATGAAATCTAAATCAATTTATAATGCATAAAATTATTATTGTCTATTATAAATACTATTAGACATTTTTATGTGTTTTAATATTTTTTAGACTTTTTAAAAAAAATTTAATACTTTAAATCACAAAATGTGCGGAACATTCTGCAACCGCTCCACGATATTGCAATGGAATTGGAGCGATAGTCTCCGTTCCGTTCTCTACAACCGATCCTACGAACCATGATTGTGGTGGTGCAATAGAGTTTGCGCCCCGGAAGTCTTTGGACACATTTGGACAAAGGACCTGTATATAAGGTTTTTTTGTTTTTCTTTTTTTTTTCTCCTTTTTTTGTTCATATTTCTTTAATAATATGTTGTGGGCTTGGGGTAAAAAAAGCATAAAATGTAAATTTTCTTCTCATTTTTCTAGTGCAGGTTTTCTACATTTCTATTTTTCATACTTCTTGAACAAGTATTTTGCGGGCTTGGAGAAAAACTGCATACAATATAATGTTCTTGTCATTTTTAATGCAGGTTAATTTTTCTACGTTTTTATTTTTCGTATTTCTGGAAAAATATTTTGTGGGATTGGAGAAAAACTGCATGAAGTGCTTCTTCTTTTTTTTTCCCTTTATGTAGTTTTATACCTTCTTATTTTTCATATGTGTCTTGGAAAAAAAAAACTGCATAAAATGTAAAGTTTCTTGCCATTTTTTGTATTTTACACCAGAAAATGGTTTTCACTGTGTGTGTAGGCATTGATGGACTGGGAGATATGAGGCACATTTATGGGATAATAGTTGCAGAAGAGAGAGACAAACCCGGAAAGGAAGGCAAGGTAACAAGAAATTTGTCTGCCAATATTAATTAGTTCAATGATCTTAATATTATTTTATATGTAAGACTTCTTGATTGTAACTCTTGTTTTGTTCCCCTTTTCCTTGAATGCTTCGTTTGGGGGCAAATGATTCAACCTACTGCAGTTTACTTGGGCATGTTATTCCATTTATTCGTCTTCATGTTTCCACTAACTCCATTATTTCCCATTTTTAATATGATATATTATTTATATATGGATGGGACGGAGCCAGAAATTTTATATCCCTTTAGATATGATTTTATTTTCAATTTTCAACATTTTTAAAATTTAAAAAGTTAATTATCATTTAAGAAATAAAAATGAGATTTTATTTGGTTGTTTGGTCAGAAAATAATGATTTAGATAGATATTAAGATTAAAAATTTAGATCATTTATATTTTTATGTTTGAAAAGACTTGCTATTAAAAAAATATATATTTTATTAATTTTCAAGTGATAATGGTTACTTTACATCAAATTAATCACTACTAAAAAAATTGTTTACTGCAACGAAATTTTGCAATGGAAAAAATCCATCGCAATTTGTGATAGAGTTTGTGATGGAAAATCCATCACAAAATTCATCGCAAAAAGGTGAAAAAATTAAAAAAATGAAAAAAAATATTTGCAATGAAAAAATCCATCGCAAATGTCAAGTTTTGCAACAGATTAAAAACTGCATCGTTTGCAATAGATTTGAATCCGTCTCAAAATTCCTAAATTTTTTAAGGAGTTTTGCAACGGACTGTTGTTTTGCGACTGATTTCAGTCACAAACATCACAATTTTGCAATGGATTTGAATCTGTCGCAAAATTGTTGTTTTGAGATGGAAAAATCCATTGCAAAAATAGAAAAACAAAAAAAATAAAAAATATTTGTGATAGATTTTTTCCGTCGCAAATTTTCAGGTGTGGAAATTAAAACTCTGCCTTCCTTATTTCCCCACCCAAATACATTTTTCAAAAGAAAAGGTTTCACTTCTCTTTCTTCTTGTTATTCTTTTTTTTTTTTTTAAATTTTAAAGTGGCCAGCCGACCGGCAATAGAACACTACTACCAGCCCGCCCGCCCGCCAGCCACAGCTAGGCACACCAGCAGTTGCTAGTGTGTGCAGCTGCTAGTTGCTGGCCGCACCAAATTGTTGGTCGCCTACCAATTGCTGGCTGCCAGCCAGATCTGAAATATCTTTTTTTTTTGACAATTTAGTTTTAATTTTTAAAAATGCTAATGCTGTTGTTTGCTTAATGTTTTAGATTTGGATAATTTATATTTTGCTCTATCTCCTTTAATTAAGGCAATTCTCACAATTATGTTAAATTTTGAATATGTTTGATTTGTTTAGTTAAAATTTGATTTATACATTTATGTATTTAGTTAAGATATGTATTTAGAATTGGTGGAATTAAGAAGGAGGATGGGATGTTGGGAGAAGGAGTGAAGCATTCTCATTTGTTGTTGATTGATTTTTAATTGTTTGTATGATGATGATTGGAATAAGGAGGAGTGTTTATGTGTCATTATATGTTTACGAATGTTATTAATTGTAAATGCTAGTTTAAATTATGATTTATTATGTTAGTTTAAATTTAATTTATGTATTAGATTAAATTACGTTAGTTTAAATTTGATTTATGTATTAAATATTGTTATATAATGTCAGATTTATGTTTTTATGTGAGTTAAAAATTCTATTAGAATTTTGATTGCGTTACACTTTATGTTAGTATATGTTGGATTATATTAATTTTATAAATTTTAATTATAGTTTATGAAATTATGATTTATAGATAAATATGTGCACTTGTAAGAAAATTTTAGATTGATAATCACTTTATAAATTATGATATATGTTGTTTTGTTATAGTAAGGGACACGTATTGATTGAAGTAATGCTTTACATTTTGTTGAGTCTTGTTTTTTAGACAATTTGAAATATTCTATTTATGGGAATATTTGATAGAATGTATTATTAATCATATTAAATCTTTGGTATTTTTATCTACTTAGATACGTTTGATGTAATGATAAACAAATTAAGAATTGAATTTTGAATTGCCTATAAACATTCCAATCCTTAATTTGTTTATCATTCATATCAATATACCAATAAGTAAACACTTACATTATATATTTACCAATAAATATCTTATATGGTTGAATACTATATACGAAAAGTTTTGTGTTGTCAATATCTATATCAATATAATCTATATCAAATTAAAGGTTACTCGTTTAACTTTTCAAAAGATTATATTAAATTATATGTTAGCTTATGTTAGATGTATGTTTGATTATATTAAATTATGTATTGGATCTATATGTGTTTAGATTATGCATTTATATTGAATTATGTGTTTGATTTTATTAGATTTATATTTTGTGAATTATTTGTTTGATTGTGATTTTAGTTATATATTGGACTTATATTAAATTATATAATGGTTTATGTTGGATGTATGTTTGGTTATATTGAATAATATGTTAGATTTACATGTATTTAAAAATTTTGCAGTTATATTGAATTACGCGTTACATTTTGTTAGATTTATATTTTGTGAATTCTATATTTAATTAGGATTTGAGTTATATGTTAAACTTATATTAAATTATATGTTCGTTTATGTTGAATAATGTATTATATTTACATGTATTTAGATTTTGTCAGATTTATATTTCGTGAATTCTATGTTTGATTATGATTTGAGTTATATACTGGACTTATATTAAATTATATGTTGGATGTATGTTTGGTTATATTGAATAATGTGTTATGTTAGATTTACATGTGTTTAGATTATGCATTTATATTGAATTATGTTAGATTTTGTTAGATTTATATTTCGTGAATTCTATGTTTGATTAAGATTTGAGTTATATGTTAGACTTATATTAAATTATGTGTTGGTTTATGTTGGATGTATGTTTGATTGTATTGAATAATGTATTAGATTTACATGTGTTTAGATAATGTATTTATATTGAATTATATGCTAGATTTTGTTAGATTTATATTTCATGAATTTTATGTTTGATTAGGATTTGAGTTATGTATTGGACTTACATTAAATTATATATTGTTTATGTTGGATGTATGTTTGGTTATATTGAATTATGTATTAGATTTATATGTGTTTAGATTATGCATTTATATTGAATTATGTGTTAGATTTTGTTATATTTATATTTCGTGAATTGTATGTTTGATTAGGATTTGAATTATACGTTGGACTTATATTAAATTATATGATGGTTTATAATGAGATGTATGTTTGGTTATATTGAATAATGTGTTAGATTTACATGTGTTAGACTATGCATTTACATTGAATTATGTGTTAGATTTTGTTAGATTTGTATTTTGTGAATTATATGTTTGATTATTATTTGAATTTATATTTTATGAATTTTGTGCTTGATTATGATTTGGTTATGTATTGAATTTATATATTGGTGTATTATGTTGATTTGTCTATTAGTTTAGTTTATGTTTCTATTTTTTATTATTGTAATTTTGTTTTTCTTTTAAAATTGCGGGCTTGGATATCTCAAAGTATTGAAATTTAGTATAGGCCTTGTAAGATAATCTTTGTGGCATTATTTTATAAATTTTATATTTTAGTTAGGGCTTGATTTATATATTGAACAATTTTATATTATTGGGCTTGAATTTTATTGCGATATAAAATTATTGTGATTTTATGTAAAATAATATTTAAATAATGTGTATGGGATGATTAGTATGTAATGTAAAGAATTATTGATATTGGGTAATTATAGGTTTTAATTTTATAGGATGTGTATATTTTTTTAAAAAAAAAAAATTAAATTTGCGACGGATTTTTCTGTCCCAAAATTTTGCAACGGAAAAATCCGTCGCAAATTTGTGTTGGAAATTTCCATTACAAGTTTGTGATAGAAATTTTCGCCGCAAACTATTGCGACCAAAGATTTTATGATGGATTTTTTCCATCGCAAAAAGGAGTTTTTTAAGTAGTGAATTGAATTTGAATTTAATTGGTACAATGATATATAGGATGATAGAGTACATTAAGAAGAAATTAAAAATGAAAATAATTAAAAAAATGGGTAGAAGTTGATGATCTTTCATCTTCAAATAGTGTCGAAAATGAAAAGGAATCTTGAAACTGAAACAAACGACTTCTTAATTTTGGGAGATAAGATTGAAATTTTACAAAATACAAAAACATGAAGACTGTATTATTTTCAGGAGGAAAAGATTTTTAATTACAACGAAAATCTGTATTATATAGAGTTACATCTAAAACTCTGGGAGACTGCTCTTTCTATCTATGTGTGTGCATATATGCGCGCGCGCACACACACACATGTATACGCATACATTCTTGACTAGGTCTTTTAATTTGAACTCTTTTTATAGGAGGGTATGAGAAGGAAAAGAAAGCTGCTAGAGCATATGATTTAGCAGCACTGAGATACCGGGGAACCACCACAACTGCAAATTTTCCTGTTAGCAATTTATTCCACAAAAATAGTAATTTGTATTTGTAAATTATATAGTTCTTGACTCTTTTAAATAAAAATAATCAATTTTTGCATTTTTTTTTTTTTGGTTTTTTTGGTTTTTGGGTTTGCGTGTGTGTGTGTTGGCACATTCCAAAAACTTTAGATTAGCAACTATGTGAAAGAAATGGAGGAAATGAAGCACTTGACAAAGCCGGAATATGTAGCATCGTTAAGAAGGTAAGTATTTTGAAATCACTAGATCCTTTTTTTCCCTTACAAAAATTAGCTTGTGTGTGTGTATTCATGCATTTAACTGATTTTGTTCATCTCTAATTAACTAATCCAGGAAGAGTAGTGGATTCTCCCTAGGTATCGAGGAGTTACAAGGTATAAATATTGACTTAAAAAAAGGCAATCCAAAGTAGCAACCTATCTACAAGCATTAATTATATATAATCATGATATTAAATTTGCCTTAATTGAGCTGCCATAATAAGTTTGTCATATACATATATACACGATGGATGAAGAAATTAATAAAGGTTTAAACGCTGTGTTGTGATGTGATGTGATGTGATGTGATGGATGCAGTAAATTTAATTTGTATAAGTAGTAAATAGAGTTTGATGTCTCTGATATTGAAATAGTATGCAATAAATTAACAGAAATCACAGCACAGAAGATGGCAAGCAAGGACAGGAAGAGTTGCGGGCAAGGAGGACCTTTACTTGAGAACTTTCAATAAGCAACAACTTAAAGCTTATATACATATATATATATATATAGAGAGAGAGAGAGAGAGAGATCATCTCCTCTCTTCCATTACAAGAATTAAATTTGTGATACTTTAATTACACTGAAAATGAAGTCTTAATTTCTTTTGGGACGTCTTAAAAAATAAATTAAATGCGACAAAGACAACAGCATTAAGGGCCCGTTTGGTTGTGTTTAATTTCCTTTTGATTTTTAGCAGTTAATTTAATTGATGTAATAATAGACTTCATTAATTTGGCCCTCATTGTTGCAATAATTAATATTTGTTGTTGTGAAGACACACAAGAGGAAGCGTCGGAGGCGTATGACATTGCAGCCATCAAATTCCGGGGCCTAAATGCCCAATGAGCCGATACGACGTGAAGAGCATATTGGAGAGCAGCACGGTGCTGCCAATTGGATCAGGTGGAGCTGCCGGCAAGTGCTTAAAGGATGATGATGATGACAACAATTATGGCTGGCCAACCATAGCAGCATTAATTCACCACCCTCCTTATACGACTAATGGGACATCATCAAATGGGAGTAGTAGTTTTCATGAGGAAATTAAGGTTATGAATGTTAATGGATATGATGAGGGGTGCATATTTGGATCAGCAGATCATGCTTGTCAGCAGGCAAGAAACCTGGACTATCAGTCTCAGCAATCATCATCCAATCAGGGCACAGCTTATTATAACAGTGAACGGTACTGTCCCAACTCTTGCAGCTGTTTGTCATGGAGCCTCGCCTTTTACAGCGTACTGGAACCACACATGAAAAATTATTAAATGTGAGCTCAAAATTAATGGCGAGCCATATGATATATGCAGATGATGATCCCATATGATATAATTAATCCAAGTGAAACTTTGAGGCCATTTTATGATATAATTAATCCCAAATATCATTAACTTCCAACCACCATCTCTGACGGGCAATAGATATAAAACACAAAACCTAGACCCGTTTCAAATCTATAAAACCACATCGATTCAAATTTGGAACATGAAGTTGAGGCTGAGAGACCACACAACCAAAAGCCAAAAGGAGTCGTGAAAATCAAGAAGAACAGAGTACTTATCCTAAGAAAAACTTTATTATACAGAAAGTCCAGCTTTTCAGTGCCAATGTAGGTGAAGTAAAATTAATTGACCAGTTTGGTCCTGCAGATGTATGTATCTGAGGAAGCAGATAAAATGAGATTCATTCAGTCCACGTCAACAACATTTAACCGGCCTTAAGATTCCCATGTGTAAATAACCATATGTCGAATTCATGGCACGCGACTAATATTGATCTACCTAAAAAAATAACATTAGCTAAACAATATACAGGTTGAAATATTGCAGATAAGATCACCGGAACCTGTGCAATGAATCACTTCTAAAGTAGGGGCTTCATTTCAGATATGTGCAAGCAAAAACTGTTGTGGAGATTAGACGCTTCCGACCTGACTCCAAGAGGCTTTTTCTTGATTTTCTAAAGCAACACACACAAGCCTGCGTAAAGAACAGTTTCATGGGTGCTGCCGGCACATCTGGCAGACGGTGGCTGATCTGACATTGGCATAGGTGCAGTTCTGACAAGACCAGTGACCTGAATCATCTATGTTTTGAGAATTGCTTGATCCGGGCATAGTTCCCTTGCTTCTGCTCTCTCTTCCTTTGCCACCAGCCTTGCTGCTGGTGGCATGAGAGTCTACATCCGATAGACCATTTTCTAGAGCTTGGACAAGGTTCTCAAAGTAGTTCTTGGTAACACTGCAGTCATTGGAATTCAACAATGTGAATATGATTTAGATTCACATCTGAGATTACCGCACCAACACAAGAGAAAAGAAAGGCAATGTTATGCGACAGAAGTTTTTATGGGATTTTTACTTATTCCCCAGGTTTATTCCTATTGAAGATAAATACTAGTGGTAACTTCTTTCCTGAAATCTGAATCTTTTTCAACACCTAATTAATAGACATAGAAAAGCTACTTCAAACTCCTTTATACCAACGAAACCAATCCAATCATCAACTAATAGCTCCATTTTCTGATGTCAACCAAGGAACTCTAATTTGAACTCTATGAAAACATCAATGGAAAATTATTATAAGGTCAAACCAAGAAAACACACAGAAGATGCCCTTCATGACAGCAAAATCATCATATGTTACCAAGCAAAGTTGATGGGGAAGCATTTTGAGCACTATTATGTAAAACAATTGTTGAGCAGTGTAGTTCAAAAGAAGAGCTTTCAGTTGGGGTCACCTGGTCAATCCTGCTAACTTTGTTCGGAACTCATTGAAGTCTTCTGAAGGAACCTCAGAATTGAGGTAACCTTGAAATTCCTTCTCTGCACATTGATGAAGCCGCTCCAAACCAGACTCCGCCTCACCTAGAGAATACAGAAGGAAAGCTGTAGCACAGACACAAAGGGATAATATGAAAGAAAATTCCAGATTGGACAGCAGACCTTGCAGATACTCAAAAAACTGTTTCTTAGCATGTTCATGCTCAGGTAGATAATATCCATATGCATATGTCCACTTCAAAACCCGCCTGCATTCAACAATCTGTACAAAAACCAATTTTAGAGTTAAGAGTAATTATATAACTGCCTTACTTCAAGAGTTTGGATGATCAAAATAATAATGGCAGAGAGTCTATACTTTATTAACCTGTTTAACTAGACCTACCAGTGACTTACAAACAAGACAGATACTGTAGAGGGCATAAAATATTTGGAGCATTAAAAGCAAAAACTACCTGTAAGCTGTCACAGAAAAAAGAACTCACTAGAGTTTGTGTTCTTCAAAGAAGTTGGACAAGAGGTTGCAAACTTTGCACTTAACTAGGAGAAAATGTGATCTCTGCACTAACTATTTTGGGGTGTTGCAATTTAACGACGCATGTATTAACTAATTTCCGGGTTGACAATTAACCAAGAGAATACAAAATATTCATGCAACATTGCTAGATATATACAAAGTTCACTGCCTCCCTCAGCATTTTGGGCTGGAGATCCCTCCACTCTAACACCTTACACTCATTCTCAATGAAAAGTGTATTGTGTATAGACTAGCTGCATAAACTCGTCTATGAACAGTAGCAATCATTCAATGCCACATCAAAGAAACAATCTCAACAGCCAGAGAAAAGTGATGTTTAAATTAGATTTACCTGTAGCCAGGCCTCTGCAATAAACTTAAGCTGAGACACAGGTTGACACTGTTTCTCGCTCAGCTTTTCTATCTGCGAAAGAAGGTTATCATCACTGCACATATTCATAGTTATTCATACTGCTAAACACTTTACTTCAAGTTATGAGTCAGATTATTTGTGCATCACACTCAGAAAGTTACCATCAATGCACTTTTTCAGGTCCCAGAACATTTTCTTTGAATTTATTTGACGGATTACTTGTGCATCACAGTTCATTGTGATTTACTGCTTAAAAAGCAACTATTAAGAATTCATTGTTTTGGACAAACTACAGAGCTTATAACTCTCAACACTTAATGCATTTACACATAGTTCTCCTATTTTTCACTATGGTCAAGAATTCCTGTTATCAATCGACTCATTTCACTTCTAATGAAGAAGATAAATTTAACAGGATGCTTCAATTATGCACTTCAATAAAATCACTTAAACACAAGTGTATCAACTTGTGCATTTTCCTGCAATGTCTATGATTTCATATTCACCCTTGGCCGTCTCCAATCCTGAAGAAAAGATGGAAGAAGTTTGCTTCCCAATTAAAACATTTGCCCATGCCCTCAATGCATAAAAGCATTGATTGATCAGCAGAAAAACAGAAAACGGAGTGGTTGTGACTGCAGTAATTTCCTGCTCACACTTGATATGTCATACAGATTTGTCAATGTGAACTGGATGACCTCATGCAGTAATGGAGGACTGCTATTCAATATTCATCTGTCACCAGCAAACATCAGAAGCATTCTAGCTTGACTAGTGAGCCATGTATCTATCTACTAGTTATAAGAAAAATATCAATTATTCTTAGAGTTGAGCATTTTTTAACAGAAAATAATACCTCTGACACCATATGCAACCATGTTTGAACAGAAAATAATACTTCTGACACCATATGCAACCATGGAAGCATAATACACGAAACCAATAAAACAAAACAAAACAAACATAACCAGTAAAATATTCACCCAGATAACGAACTCGTAATGAAAGATTGAGTGTCACATGACTGCCATAGCACCCAGATAATGATGCCCATAAAAATGTCCACCTACATAACATTTGAAAATTGGCTGGAAGATAAAATAGAAAACTTCATATTATGAGAAGCACAATCAACTAACTGGGATTAATGATGCAAAATAAAGGGACCTGAAGCACCATTTGCAAAAAGTTATTGGACAAAACTATACAAGATTTAAAAACAACAATAAATTAAGTTGACAACATGATGACCTATCAAACAAAGCTTCCAATGTTTTATCTTGAATTAATAGAGCCACGAATGCGGTCAACACGAATATGGAAGGTCCAAAATGAGTGAAACCAAGTCTATGTGTTGCCAAGACATTTCTTCCACAAATTGATTTTCAATGATAAGAATACTGGATAAATAATCTCATTAACAGAAAAATGGGGTAGGAAAAGATAAGTAAGCTTCACAAAAGAAGGGACGTTTCTTACATGTACTGTTTGCATTTGATGAAGATTTTCAAGCGCTTGTTGCCTAGACTGCAGAAAGTGAAAATTCAATTCAGAGTACTCATCCAAAAGGTAGATGAAATTTGAAAACCAACATGACACTTCAAACACTGAATGAGAACCTTTACACAAGAGTTAGAACATTTAAGCATTAGTTACTACCAAATAGGATAAGGTATAACAGCACCAAAATTCTTGAACATGTAATACCCAGGTGGCTTCATAAAAAGAGCAAGAGAAGTCTGCTTGCTTCATAAAATTTAACTGATCTGGGAGGAAACGAATGAAAAAATGCCAAAATAATTTCACATCACTGCAATTTTGCTTGGGGATAATGTTACCATTTCCTCTTGGATCCAGAATTAATTTAGCATCTTTGACGGTGTGCCAGGTAACTAAGAAACAAATCTCTTGAGAAGCTGAAGAGATTTTTTCAATAGATATTTTTTCTTCTTCCTGCTGTAATTAGTTAGTTAGTTAAACTTCTTGTTAAGTTACTTAGTTGGTTAGCTGTAACTAGATTTTTTTCATTCCTTTTTGTCAGCCTAGTTGTAGCTTCCTTTCATCTTGTATGTAAGTTGCTGCTACAGCAGCCTTTATTCATTCAGAAATGCAACACAGTTTTTTACTTCTCTCTCTCGAGAAAACCCTTTTTCTGTTTTTGGTGCTTTGTTCATGGTATCTAGAGCAGGTTAGATCCACCGAGAACTCTACCTTCGAGCAATGGAATAGACCAGCAGAAATTGAGAGAGTGCCTTCAAAAATCTCCATGAAACCAGAACCATCAATAACAGAGTACGAGACAGAGATCGCTTCCACTTGCAATCCTCCGATAATCCTGGCATGGCGCTTGTTTCCACATTGCTGAATGGGAACAACTACCTCACATGGAGTGGAGTGATGAAGACAGCCTTGGGAGCCAAAACTAAGCTAGGCTTCATCAACGGAAAGCATCCGAGACCTGCTGAGGATTCTGATGCCTTTGAACACTGGAGTAAGCTCGATTACATGGTTCAATCTTGGATTCTAAACTCAATCTCTAAGGAGATCGTGGACGCCTTCCTGTACACTTCTTCTGCCAAGGAGCTATGGGAGAAATTAGAGGAGAGATTTGGCGAATGTAACGGACCTTTGTTGTATCAGATTCAAAGAGAAATCAGCTCCATGTCACAAGGAAACCAGACTGTGGGTCAATACTTCACAAAATTGAAGAAACTGTGGGATGAATTGCAATGCTTGCTGCCTCTTCCTCAGTGTGATTGTGGTGCCGCAAACAATTGAGTGACCAGCAGTCCTCTACCAAGCTGATACAGTTCCTGATGGGGCTCAATGAAGGATATGACAATATAAGAAACAACATACTGGTGATGGAACCACTGCCTAATATCAACAAGGCATATTCCATGGTTTTGAGAGTTGAGAAACAAAGAGAAGTTCGTAGCACCTTCACTGAAAATCTGGAGGGTGCAGCTATGTTTACTACCGATCAGAATTTGAGGAAACAAAACAATGGAAACAGTGGGGGACAGTCGTATAAGAAAACTGTTGGAGGAGCTAGACAAGGGAAGAAGATTGATAAGTCTAACTTGTTTTGCACGCACTGTAACCACTCAGGCCATACTAAGGATACCTGCTTCAAGTTGCATGGCTTTCCTGACTGGTATAAGGAATTGATGAACAATAGAGGCAAAACAATACCAAGGCAAAGTGTAAATATGGCTGAGGTTCCCTTTGATACAGAGGATGGGACGGAAAGTGCTGTGAACATTGGTATGAAGAACAGAATTCAAGACATTATTCAACTGGAAATAAGCAAGTTCATGAAAGGGAAAGACACTGCTGATGCCTCAGTTGTGAATATGGCTCATTTCAATGACTTTGCAAGTAACTCTTCACACATTTTCGCTCTCAGTACGGTGAGTTTGTTAGAGTCAGGGAGCTGGATCATAGATACAGGCACCTCAAACCATATGAGTTGCAACCTTAAGTTCATTACCAACCCTAAACTTGTGAAAGAAGTAACTCCTGTCTATCTTCCAGATGGACATGTTAAAATGGTCCATCATACAGGTGATATCCATCTTTCAAACAATATTGTTTTGACTAAAGCCTAGCATATACCTTTCTTTCACTACAACCTATTATCTGTCCATAAACTATATGAGTCTTCTAAGATCAGGTTTCTCTTTTACCCATCTTACTGTCTTTTGCAGGACCTTCAGACTAGAAGAGTATAGGCTATGGGGAAGGTGACAGGAAGGCTGTATGTTCTTGATTCTAGCTCATTTGATTGCAATCAATTTAAACAATACACTAGGCTCCTAGAGCATGAAAATAAGCATCTAGATCTCTCTTCTACTTCTATTCTTTGTAACAATTGTACTAGCCTCTCAAAAGAAATAAAAACAGTTGACAGTCTATGCCTTTGGCATAGAAGACTTGGACACTTGTCTGCTCAAGCTATGTCTCACCTGAGTTTCCTCAAAAACAAAGCTAATATGCCACCCTGCAATATCTGCCCTCTAGCTAAGCAGCAAACGTTGTGCTTCCCTACTAGCTCCTTACTATCATAGATGACTTTAGTAGAATGACTCGAACATTTCTTCTGAGTCACAAGAGTCAAGACCCCTCCACACAGACATACTTCCTCAAAATGATACAGAACCAGTTCCATAGCACTGTCACAATTGCTGGGTCAGACAATAGATCTGAGTTCACTAGCAAATAATGTCAAACACTCTTCTACACCAATGGTATCCTACATCAAAAAATTGCTCCTCATACTCCTCAGCAAAACGGGACCATTGAAAGAAAACACAAGCACCTTTTACAACTTGCTACTGTTCCAACCACATCTACCAAAAAATTGTGGGAAGAGGCCACTCTTATGGCCACTCACATTGTCAACAGAACCCCCTCTTCTATCTTGAAATGGAAGACTCCCTATGAAATCCTTCATGATAGACTTCCTGACTACGAATCCTTGAAAGTCTCTGGTTGTCTTTGTTATGCTACTAACACACAACCACATAGAGACAAGCTTGATGCCAGAGCCTTTAAATGTATCTTCTTGGGGTACAATTCTGGCCAAAAGGCCTATAAACTCTACAACATCCTTACACATAAAATGATAGTTTCCAGAGATGTTATCTTCAGCAAGTCTACCTTTCCTTATCAAACCTCCAATTCAAATGACACACTCTCCCCTTTTCTATCCCTAAAGACATTGATACTGCACCTAAATCCTCCCGCACTGATCCATTGCCTCCTATCAATCAAGACCCTAACCCTAGAAACTCTATCTGTTCTTCAGATCCTACGGTTGAACTGTTGAGCCTTCTCCTATTGCCATTCCTCCAAGATAGAGTACTAGAGCTAGACAAAAACCTACTTGGTTGAAAGACTTTGTTACTACAGCAATCCAGTCACCCTCCTTACCTGCTAAGACAGCTGAAATGTCTGAAGGACCCCTCTACCCTGTAGACGTATCCCTACACTAAATCTCCCAAGTTCAATAGCTACTACACACAATTTTTGGCAAACGTATCTTAGATTTCAAAACCTGCCTCTCACAAGCAAGCCTATACTGATGCAAGATGGGTTGAGGTCATGCAAGAGGAGATCAATGCCTTAGAAAAGAATGAATCGTGGAAACTGGTTCATTTGCCTACTGGCAAGAGAGTTATTGGCTCTAGATGGGTTTATAAGGTTAAATATGGGGCTGATGGGAGCATTGACAGGTTCAAGGCAAGACTAGTTGCCAAAGGATTCAACAAAGTTGAGGGTGTGGACTACACTGACTCCTTCTCCCCAGTGGCTCAGTTGGTGACTGTAAAGTTTTTCCTAGCCCTAGCTACTACTAAAGATTGGGCAATACATCAATTAGACATTAACAATGCCTTTTTGCATGGACGGTTGCATGAGGAAGTCTATATGATTCCTCCAGAATAATACAAGAAGGCCAAAGAGGGTCAGGAAGCTTCAAGGGAATGAAACATCAATTTTACTTCGGAGTTGCAGGCATTTGGTTTCATACAATCTAGTCATGACAGTTGCCTCTTCATTAAAAACTTTGGGAATAACTTCGTGGCTTTGATTGTATACGTTGATGACATTTTGGTTATTGGCAACAGTGAGACTGAAATTGTTGCTGTTAAAACCTTCCTGCATGAAGAGTTCACTATCAAAGACCTAGGCCATGCTAGGTTCTTTCTGGGGATTGAGACAGTCAGATGTACAGAGGGCACTTACCTAAACCAAAGGAAGTATGTCTTGGATATTTTGAAGGACACTGGGCTGCTTGGGGCTAAACCAGCATTGACACCTCTCCCTAAAGGCCATAAGCTTACTGCCAAGTGTGGCTCTACTTTCCCTGAACCAGATAAATATAGAAGACTTGTTAGGAGGCTCTTATATCTGAATATAACGAGACCCGATATCACATTTGCCGTTCAGCAGCTCAGTTAATTCATGAACTCTCCGTGTCAGGCTCATTAGCAAGCTGCCATTCATGTCTTGAGATACTTGAAGCACACCCCATCCACTGGACTCTTCCCTAGGTTTAGCTCGCTCCAACTACAGGCATACACTGATGCTAACTGGGCTTCATGCCAACACACCAGAAGGTCTCTCACTGGTTTCTGCATATTCCTTGGTTCATCACTTATTTCCTGGAGAACCAAGAAGCAAACCACCGTCTCAAGATCCACTGCCGAAGCAGAATACAGAAGCATGGCCTCCATCGTGTGCGAGCTTCAATGGATCTCCTACCTCCTCAAGGACTTTGGCATCCCTATCTGGCAACCTATTGATCTCTTCTGCGACAACCAATCAACATTACATATCACAACCAACCCAATTTTTCATGAAAGAACCAAGCATCTAGACATCGACTGCCACATCGTTCGAGACCAGTTTAGACTTGGATTCATCACTCCCAAACACATCTCCAGCAAACTACAGATCGCAGACATCTTCCAAGCCCCTTCTTGTTCCCTAATTCTCCTATCTGACATACAAGTTGTGCCTGGCAAATGCTCACCAGTCTCCAACTTGGGGGGGGGGGGGGGGGG
>JACGDI010000373.1:815566-861907 GCA_014898725.1 Jacaranda copaia | reverse complement strand
GATTTTTTTCATTCCTTTTTGTCAGCCTAGTTGTAGCTTCCTTTCATCTTGTATATAAGTTGCTGCCACAGCAGCCTTTATGCATTCAGACATGCAACACAGTTTTTTACTTTCTCTCTCTCGAGAAAACCCTTTTTCTGTTTTTGGTGCTTTGTTCAAAAGCAAAGATGTGAGTGATGAAAGTTAGAATCCAACTCAAGACACGCACATTGAATTTCACAAAGGTCAACTTTATTACAACCAACTTGATAGAACTAGTAGACAATTAAAATGACACCCACCATCAGAAAATTGAATAGAAATAAGTTATACCTACCAACTGGTTTGTAGCCCATCTTTCATAGTAATGTGTATATCTTTCTAAAGAATTTTTAGCCATCTCTCTTCGTTTTTCAGCTTCATCAAACTGTGAAAAAATGGTTGATTTAATCGGATACAGACATATGATATCCCAGCACATTATAAAGCTCTTAGAAGTGATTGAGACTGTAACAAGCAGATAATCTTACCACTCCTTCTCGCTTGGCAGCTTCATAGCCATTACATGCATAGAATCCTCCAGTTCTTTCACCATGTTCTGACCAAGCGCCAAGACAAAGCCTGCAAGTACATTGTATCAGATGGCACAAAGTAAAGAGAATTTCCGCAGATTCCAAAAGGTAAGGATGCCAATGAACACAATCCATTAACTTCCTCCCTGTTGTGATTGAAAAGGCAGAGACTGACAAACAACATAAAGACAACTGCAGATTGACAAAATCTTAAAACCACCATGCATTCAAAGCAAAAACTACTTTACAATCTAGAGCTTATTGAAAACCTAGGAGGTCTTTCACGTGTAACAAGAGCAATCACGCATACCAGCAAAACTCAAATTTACAAGGTGGGGTGCACGTCATATGCATGCAACCTTGATTCTTCTCAATTGGCCGCTTGCACATTGGACAAGGCTTTGAATTAGCCAATATCCTGGAATAACATCAGGAAAATAAAATTTAGAGTTAGCACTATCTGTGGAAAAATAAATCAAAGAGTATTATGAATTTTGCACCCAGTCAAGGGTAAGTCATGGGAATAAAAGAAAAATATAAGAATGAGACTTGAGCATGTTTTGGACCCTAAGATCTCTTAAAAAAAATATGTCAATTTCAAGACATCAAAACCAAGAAAATGTGGACCTAATCTAGAAGATCCTGAAGCATAAAGAAGGAGGGAAAAGCTAATAAACAAATAATTGAAAACCTTGAATTTGCAAGAGCTGGACAAGTATGATTTCTCTTATCAACATTCAGTAACATACCAATTCATATTCTCAGACTCAGCGCTGTTCTTTAGTATCCACTTGGCCACAGTTCCACAACCAACAGGGCGATGGGCTTCCTCCACACACTGCAAAGTATTTGATAGCATTAATAACTGTTGGTTGTAGGTTTTCACCAAAGAAAGTGAGAAACACAAATGTTTAACAATGTATGAAAGTTTGAAGAAAGCAGCAAGACTTACACTCCAGCAAAAACTGTGGGAGCAGCGGCAAGTGACATCATAGCTTCCACCACCAACAGTAAAATCCACAGCATAATCACAGCCTGGTGCTGGACACCACTTTGTCTATGGACAGAAGATGAAAAAAGAAAATGAAAATTCTAGAGCACAACTTACTTATCAAATACTCCAACAGAAACTCAAACAGTAATATTGGAACGTCCATGATTTTAAACTCCCTATCAATATGAAGAAACGTGCTCCAAAAAGACCATGGAAATTTATATTCCTACCTAATTCTAATTTTTGAAAGAAAATAGAGAGTGCCTAAGGTTCATACATCTGTTACAAGTACTATACCAGGACTTGTCATTAATAGACAACAAATAAGTACTAGTCTGAACAGAATAGTACTGCAAAGTTAGCAGAACAAACATCAATGTTCAATTATATTAATCTTTTAAAGAAAAAAAGTGATGAATTATTTTTCAGGAAAGAGATAATCTCTAATAAAGCTGCATAAACATATACCTTCTTATTATCTTCAACAAATGATCTCAAAAAGTAGCGATTATATTTCTCTTTATCATCATTAGAAGCCAATTTAATCACCATATCCTGGCCAACAGCAGCGCCACAGGATGGAGCAGGACAGCGTAACATCAAACATCCAGGTCCATCATTAATGGCGGTGCTAATGTACCCTGTACCATAAAGATATAAGTAAAAAATTGGATGGAAGCAAAAATAATCTCATATGAAGATTCAGATAGAGTAATATTTTAAACTGACAATGTAACATATACAAAAGGATTATTGGGTATGATGCTTAGAGAGAGGGACATCCCTCCATCCGGTCAGCAGATTAAATTGTCTTGCCCCCACACTTCCCATCCCCCAAAATCAACAAACAATATTGTTATATAGAACAAAAAAAGAAAAAAGGAAAAAATGTAGTGATATAAACCTTGCCAACACATAGCACAAAAAGGATGACCACATGCAGCACCACTCATTCCATCACGAGGATAAGTTTCAAAGCAGATTCCACAAGTTAGCTGTGGATAAAGTGAAACATAGCAATAAGAAAATTCCAACAGGAAAATGGTAAAAATGTTTCAATATATTATGCCAGTTCAAACTGAAATCCTGTCTAACTTCCTCATCTAATGACCACCTCTTTAGCATCAGGAAGGGGAATGTCATTCTCCAATAAACCAATGGTCTTGCGGACCTTTTCTTCATCTGCAAACCATTCATCATTCACTTTACTAACACTCCTGTGGGTCAAGAAGATATGCAGCATTCTTTAGCACATAAATAAAACAACCCTTACAAACAATCTTAAGCTCAGCCAGTAGTTAAGCAAAAGGAACAGCATAAGTTATTTTTAGTTTTGAATTTAACACGGAAGTGAACTGAAATAAATATTGTAAAGCAAAAGGTATACAATGCATACATTTTAACTGATGTAGGTTCGACTTTGACAGTGACATCCTAATACACAAACAATATGTTACACTGAGAAGGATATAGTAAGAAACAAGTTACCAGTTATAGTGGCGGAGTAAAATGCTAGCAGCAACCCTTGAAATTGAGAGAACCGCAGATATCTTTGTGATATTTTCTTCTTGACACTCCCGAATATCATTTTCATTCAAAATGGTATAGTTCTGTAAGAGAAGAGTAAAATCACTTAAAGTAACTATTCATGATAAGTTTAGCAGCATAAATTTATAAAATGCATTTGGAACACAATGAAGTGTGTCAAATGCAAGCATGTATAAAGGCACTTGGCATTCCGGATAATCAGAATGAGAGTCAAGAATATTGACTAGAACTGAGAAAAGTGACATTTTAATTCAAGTTTATCCTTTGCAAATAACCAGAACACTAATCAAAAGAAGACACATAAAATTCAAAAGGCAGAGAATGTCTGCTTGAAAGAATCTGAGAGCACCTCAACTTTGGTTCAACCTTGTACCACATTAATGCTGGAGAGCCATCCAACAACCTTAACTTCCAATCATATGACAGTTATAAGTGCAAGTGCGAGCAGAATAGAGTCCTAGAAAGTTCAGCCTAGAGGGAAGGTTTAAATAATTTGTAGCATCAGAAAGCTAAAAAACTCCGGAATCTGAAACTTAGCAGCTTGGACCCCTCAAGAGGATTCCAACTACTTGCAATCCTAAAGTAACAGCAAAGACAAGTTTTATGTTCTCACTCCCTCCCCAAGAGAAAGAGGAAAATTGAATGTATTTTGCTATCCCTCCAAAAGTACCAGTAGCCGAAAAGTAAAATCAACCAACCAATCCACATAAAACTTAAAGAAGATTTTGAATAATTTAAGAAATCAAACGCCACTTGCACAATAATTTTCACTCCGATGTTAACTGAAGTAGCTCACAACAAATCATCATTTGAACCTCATAACCTAAAAAGTGTAACATGTTTCTCAAAGTTATATTCTCTACCCTAATCATAACAGCCAGCACCTAGATCATTTTCACCCTCAAATGAACAAAAGTCCCCGAGTATCCAAAAATCACAGTAATACCCTTAAAAATAACATCAAGAAGCTTAACTAATTCAGTGCTATCAACAAAAACCCTATTCAAAAACGCATTAAAAATCATCCTTGGATCATTTACTACAATTAACAGCTTTAATTGCTCCTCTACCTTCCCCCACTCAAAAATTCGAAACAACTACAAGTGCAAATCACAATAATTGCAAAACTAATATATTTCGTAAACTCACCCTAGAAATCACAATCAGCAGGGTAAATTACATTACTACCCAAACTAGTTTGGCCTTAAATATTCCAATAGGCAACTGCTGCAAAAAGAAAAGAAAAGAGGAGAAAAAACCACCATAGTGATGATAGAAACAAATTGCGAAAATGACCTGCGATCTAATATGATGGGAGTGGTGGTGAGAGGAGGAGAAGTCATCGGAACCGTCGGAGTCATGGTCCATGAACCCACCGTAATCCATAATGGCATCATCCAGGTCGGAATCATCTTCATCATCTCCACTGCCACCATAGAATTCTTCTTCTTCGTTCGAATCTTCTATCATGACCGCCTCCATCTCGTCCTCCGATTCCATTCCTCTCTGCACCATGTATATGTATATATGTATGTAAGAATTTTGTGCATATATGATGATTCAGCTACCTGAACTAACGTGGACAGTGACTACATCAGCGGTCCACGATAAAATAAATTAATTATAGTATTTATACATAGTTTTTAGTAATCCTACCATTTGAGCTAATGTTTACAGATATTTAGGTCCAATCTATTTTTTAATATGATATTAGTGCTATTTATTCTCATTGGATTATTTAACATTATTGACAATCCTCATATCTTAATTTAACTTTGGGGATTGAAATAAATTTAATGTTCATTTTTTAATAAAGAAAAAGAATTGTTTCATATCGATAAAATAAATAAGTTGTAATTTTTATATATAATATTTAACAATATTCACCTCTTAAGTGAAGTTTTAAAATTAAGTTAAATTCAAAATTCATTCCTCACTGTGGAAAAAAGTTCAGACAACATGTTGCTTTTACAAAGGAATAGGGAGAAGAAAAAAAAAGACACGACTGTCACTATATAAAGTACAATACCACACTTCTATACCATTTTTGTACCTTTTTTGATTTAATAAGTTCCTATTGGGGACTAATTTTAGATTTGTGAGGAATTTTTTTTTTTTTTAGATTTATAATAGTGTAGGGTTTACAATTATGCAATTTTGATCAAATTTTAAATTCTTAAAATTTTAAGTTTTTTAATTAAAATTAAAAAAATTTCCTTCATTGTTAATGGTTCATTTTTATCTTAAAAAATTCAAAATTTATTTAGATAAGTAACAATTTAATTCAAATTCACATATAATCTATTTTTTTAGTTAATTACAAGATAAATTATTAACAATTTATAAAATCTTTTAATTTTGATTGAGGTATTTCCAGTGTTCAAAAAACGAACCATTCATTAAATAAAAAAAGTTACTCATTCATAGCTCACTAGTTCAACTGTTAATCGAATTGTAATTTAACCGCAATATTATAATTATGTAATATATATTGTATATTTTATATATTACTAAAAGTTAATAATATACCAAACATAAAATATAAAAAATTTAAATTATATTGTTCAACTTTATAAATTAAATTTTTTTACAAAAGACAGCCAAGAACACATGAGTTGGGCAAGGAACTAAAGGTTTCTACCCTCTTACAAAATTTAAAAATTAGAATGTTAGATTTGATTTAGGGCTTTATTTTGTGAGTCCGTTTGATTGTTTTAGGCTTTTAGCTTTCTAATATATACTTTAGCATTGGATGTTTGCACATTAGGCAAAAAAAATTCAATAAAAAGTATTAATCATGCCACAAATTAAAGGGAAAAAAGAAAAAAAATAAATGAACCGGTTCGGTTTTATTAAACGGTTAATTAGAAAAAAATTCCTTACCTTACTTTTAATTTCGTTTTCAATCCCCATTTGAATTTTTACACATTGAACTCCACACCTTTTCACAAAATTTAGAAATCACTCCTCATATTTTTTAGAAAAACCTATATACCATTATGGTTGGAAAAAACAACAAAAATATTTAAGAAATGTGTTTCTCTCGTCAAGAAGAATGCTTTCCTTTTTTTTTTTTTCCTGAAATCGACGACTTCTCCAAGCATCCAAAGAAAAGGGTGTGAAACCATTCCTCTGCCATTGACACAAGAAGAGAGAGAAAAAAAAAACAAAAAAAGACACCAAAATTTCTGCAATTTTTGTACGGCAATGGAAGGAAAAACAACTTTAACAAGAAGCGAAGTACAAAAAAAAGTGATCAAAGGAAGCAAAGGTATGTTTTTTGCGTTTACAGTTTTAAATGTCTGTAATTTTTCAATGTTACACTTATTTTTTATCTATTTTCTCATGTTTAGGGCTTTTATTCCTTTTTTGCTTGTTAAATACTTGAACCCATTTGATATATATATATATATATATATGAATTTTGTTGTGAGATGAAAAGTTTTTGATTTGTACTTGAAGGACATAAAAGTTGTACTTCACTTTTTTGGGGTTTATACTTTTTTTATCTAAAATTATATGATGAATTATACGGAAAAATTATCTGAAAGTGGTAATATATTATTTATAGTGCAAAACTTTCAAACTTACAATACACCTTAAATAAAAATATAGTATATAATTTGTGTAACTGTAGTACATTTTAGAAGCAAATATAGTATAAATATTCAAACTTGCAGTACACATTAAACAAAAGTATAGTATATAATTTGTGTAACTACAATACATTTTAGAAACAAATATAGTATAAACATTTAAGCTTACAGTACACATTAAGCAAAAGTGTAGTATATAATTTATGTAACTGCAATACATTTTAAAAATATCTGTAATATAAAATATTCAAGCCTGCAAACTAAATGAAATTATAGTTCATAATATGTGTACATGCAATACATTTTAGAAGCAAATATAGTATAAATATTCAAACTTGCAATACACATTAATCAAAAGTATAGTATATAATTTGTATAATTACAGTATATTTTAGAAACATTTGTAGTACAAAACATTCAAACCTATAAATTAAATGAAATCATAGTATATAATCTATGTATACACAGTACATTTTAGAAGCATCTATAGTACAAAAATATTCAAGTTATAGTATACATTAACTAAAAGTGTAGTATATAATTTTTGTATCTGTAGTATATTTTAGAAACAACTATAGTATAAAATATTTAAGCCTACAGTATATATTAAATGAAAATGTAGTATATAATCTGAATGTCTACAGTATATTTTAGAAGTAAGTGTAGTATAAAACATTCAACCCTGCAGTATACACTAACTAAAAATGTAGTATATATTATATGTTTGTAAAGGACATTTTAGAAGTATCTGTAGTACATAATATTCAAGTTTTCAGTATACATTATCTAAAAGTGTTAGTTTATCATCTGTTTATAAACTAAATTTTTTTTTATCTGATTGCAACAAAGCCAAGACATTATGAGGTCCACTCTCGCTGCTCCCCTAATATTTTCAAAGTAAATTAGAGCTTGTGAAGTCCAAGATGGGGTTAAAACGAGCTAATAGCAATTTACCCCCTATGTTTTACTAAATAGGCAGTTTACCCCCATGTGAAAAAAAATGTTCAATATACCTCCCTATATTTTAAAAAAGCATGCTCACCGCCTCCTACATGCTGTTTTGAAGGATTGTTATCAATTTTTATATTGATTGAACAGAACTACCCTTAAATGAAAATAAATAGTTCGAAGCTCATTTTTTAGACCAAATTTGAACACTCACGCGAGAGCGAAAATATTGAACCCTAAAATCAAGAATTGTGGTTTGGATATCCATAAATCACCCATGAAATTGAACCATTTACTATGATTACAAGTTGATTTCATCAAAATCAGAGGCCCAGACCATTTTGGAGAGTGGTTCGAAGGCGTTGAAATTGAGGATTTAGTCGCGCACAAGCAAGGTATGTAAACTAATTTTATTTTATGCTTGTTTTTGAGTCCTTCTAGTTTGTAGGTTTGAAATAAATGTTTTTCTTCTTCATTTGTGTGATTTTTATGTACAATGGACAAGCAAGCTGTAAAGCCCCATTTTCTGACCTTGTTGCGTAGATGGAGTTTTGTGCTTAGTAAATGCTATTTAAATTGTTATTGTTGGACATGTCATTTGTGTGCTTTTTGTGGCCCAAGTTTTGCCTTTTTAGGGTATGAATGATGTTGTTGGAGTGTTGTTAATGTATAGTCAAAAATTCTGTACCCATTTGTCTACACTTGTTAATGCAGGATCCGTGCAAAAATATGTTATCTTAGTGGTCCCAATAAGATAAAACATAAGAAAGAAATGAAATACTGTGCTTATCTTGTTTAAAGCCAATACTTGATAGTGCACTTATCTTAGATTATTTAATGGCATTATACTATGCTTAGTTTGATTATTTTACTATTTCACATAGTGTAATGTTGTTCCTAAATTAGTTAATTTGCTATAACTAGTTAGTTTGATGTTTTTAATAAATATTTTCATTTATAGGTTCCAAGTTTTTCAATGAAATGTTTTTCTTACTTTTATGTAGATGGTTGATTATTTCCCTCATTTTTATATGCAGATGGTTGAGTATCATGATTTAGAATTTTGGACTGGGGGTGAATTTGTTATAACACCAAAATTAATATATAGAGGAGGGACATTGATTCATATACCAAAGTTAGACTTGGACTATTTGAACTTGGATCTTTTGTAGGACATATATGTAAGACATGGAGGGAAGAAAAACGATAGTTAACTTCTATTATAAAATACTTGGTCTTCCATCTGAACTTGGATTCTAGCAAATTAATAGTGAGGTTACTAATTACAACATAACTAACCTTTTGCACTATTATAGAGGAGTAAATATACCTGTGAAAATATATGTCGAGGAGGTAGCAGATCCAATCCAAGTCATAGATGAGCATGGGGATATCTTTAGCTTGAAAGAATTTTAGAAAAACAACTACATGGAAGTTGATCAAAATATTGAATGAGCCAATTCTATAAATGAGGAGACACAACCAAATAAGATGCAATTTTAAGGTTTGAGTACACAACCACCTCAGCCAAAAGAGGCAGAAGATGAAGTACTTTATGAACAATAACATGCTCATGTGCAAGAACAACAACATGATGCACCTATTTTGATTGACTTAACTGGTGTTCATTTTGATGTAATTAAACAAGGACAGCAAACTGATGTACCCTCAGAACAACCAACAGCTACTAAACATGGAGAAGACGCACCTACAGAACAAGAAAAACATTATGATCCTACTGAAGATGTTTTACTTAATGCACAAGAAGAAGAACATGTAATTGAACAAAGACAACAAATTGATGTGCCTTCATAAGAACCTGCTACTACTAAACATGGAAAAGAGGAACCTGCACAACAAGGAGAACAACATGATTCTACTAAAGAACATCATGATTCACAAGACTTTGAGTTTAGGTAAGACTTTAATTTTGGTGAAGATTTTAATTTTGATTTTCAACCTGATGAGGTCAAAGTTGAAGAGCCTTCTTTATGTAATGGTCAAGAAGAAGACATAGATGCAGATCTTCAACCTGAAGATGATAGAGTTGAATTTGCTAGTTTATTAGATTCAGATGATGAGAATTATGAGCCAAATGAGTCAAAGAGTGACATTGAGATTAACTCTGATACACCACGCCTTGTACTTGAGGATTTTGAGAGTTCTAGTGATGATGATATATTTTTGGAGAGAAACATCACTAGAAGAGAGCTGATGAATAAGTTGAAAAAGGTTATGAAGGGAAAGAAAAAGAAGAAGCCACAAAGAGCTCACATGTAGAGCACTCAGATTAGTATAGTGACCCTGGGACAGATGATGAATTGAGAAGTTTGAGGTGAACAGATGATGAAGATCCAAAGCATCCACATTTCAAAGAAGGTCAAGACATGAAAGGCTTCAAGATAATAGTAGGGATGAAATTTAGTAATACACAGGTCTTCAGAGAAACTTTGAGGGATTGGGCTGTAAGCGAAGGGTTTGAGCTTGATTGAATTAGAAATGAAAGGCCAGAATAAGAGTTGCAGTTGGAGGATCCATGCCTTTCCAATCCAGCAAAGTGGAACTTTTTAGGTCAAAACTATTAAAGGAACACACACATGTCCAAGAGATGATCAAAATAGCCTTGCAAAAGTAAGGTATTTAGCCAAAAGAGTGGAACATATTATTAGGGACAACCCCAAAATTTTAGTTGAAAAGTTGAAGAATACTATCCAGAGGAAGGTGAATCTTAATGTTAGTATATGGAAAATGATTAGAGCTAAAAGACGTGCCTTGCAAAAAATCAGAGGAGTGGATGGCCAACAATATGGAAAATTGTGGGATTATTATGCCATAGTTAGAGAGATGAATCCTGGAAGCAAGCTTTATTAAAGAAGGTTGATAACAGTGAGCTTCCTATTTTTTGAGAGAATGTATTTCTCATTTCATGCCATGAAAAAGGCATTTGACACTTGTAGACTATAATAGGTCTGAATGGATATTTCTTGAAGATTGTATATGGAGGACAACTTTTGGTTGCTATAGGAGGATATGCCAATAATAATATGGTGCCTATTGCCATGGCAGCTATCCCGGTGGAGAATAGTGACACATGGACTTGGTTTTTGAGAAAAATGCTGGATAATATTGGACATAGGAGATAGACCTTCATCTCTGATAGGCAAAAAGGTCTTATAGAGGCATTAAAGGACATGGCACCAGATAGTGAACACACATATTACCTAAAACACAGGTATGATAACTTTAAGAAGAAGTTTAGTGGATAGAGGAAGAAATAGTTATTTTGGAAGGCAGCATCTGTTGGCAAGAAGATAGATTTTGAGCATTATATAAAATTGTTAGAGGCTAAGGATCTAAAGGTGAATAAGGATCTTGAGACAGTAGCTAAATGGTTGAGGAAAATCCCCCCTAAAAATTGGGCTATGTCACATTTTTCTACTTTTTATAAGAGTGATATATTAGTAAATAACCTTTCTAAGTCTTTTTAATAGATATATTGTTGATGCTAGGGACAAACCAATAATTACTATATTTGAAAGCATTAGGAGTAAGTTAATGACAAAGATTCAGACCAAAAGGCTGAAATGGAGAAATATGTTGGATGTATATGCCCAAATATCCTCAAAAAGATTAATAAGATCTAGAGAGAGACTAGGCATTGCTATGATAAATGGTGTAGGGGTAAGGAGTTTGAAGTTGATGGTCCAAATGACAAATATATTGTGGGTTTGGAGAAAAAAATATGTACATGTGGGATGTTCCAGTTGAATGCTTATCCATGTTGTCATGCCTTTGTAGCTATTTCAGAGAAAAGGTTCAAGTTGGAAGATTATGTTGATGACTGCTACAAGAAAGACACATATTTGAAGGTGGGGTTTCTGGGCTAAAGTACTATATTAAGACAAAATTTTGCACCTCTAAAGCCACCTAAAATCAAAAAGAGGATTGGGAGACCAAGAAGGAAAGAAAAAGAGGTCCTGATGAATTGCAGAGGACTACATCGACAAGAAAGGGGCTTACGCATACATGCAAAAATTGTCTACAAAAAGGTCACAATAAAGTTCCATGCAAAAACCCTACTCATCCTAAGTTGAAACATTACAAGGTTAACTTTTTTAGATCTTAAACTTATAATTGCATATATGTATGTTCAATAAACTTTCTTGATATTGTTGTATGCATCTTGTGGGTTGGTGATACCCTACATGCTCCAGCTCCTTTAGAGTTGAATAATCAAGATTCTGATGTTTCTCCAGTTAGCTAAAATGACCCATCTCAAAGAAGCACTATAAATCAGCTAGCACAGCCTTCAAGAAGAGTAAGAAATAGTGTTGTGTTTTTAGATCTTTGAAATATTATGTTTTAGTTGGTCTCTTTTCATTTTACAATGTTTTTTGTTTACTACTGTTAATTGGTTTAAATGGACATACTTAGATTTCCTTTGGTTGTTGCTACCTACTAGTAATGCAGTAGTTTGGTTGTTGCTTTTTTTCATACAGTTTACTTCAAATAGGTAAAATAGCCCCCTATGTTATATAATATCACATATAAACATGCAAAAAGTCCCCTATAGCATTGAATGCAGTATTTAACTACCAAATTGTAGAGTATTATTGCTCTTTTGATATTTTGACTTAGCTATACCTCATTTTTTCCTTTATGAAGAAACAAGGTACTTATGGAGATGAAGATAGAACTTACTAGGGCCCAAGAAATGCAACATTACTGGGGGAAAGAGGCAAGCGAAGAAGAGGATCTGGTTTCGCTGCATTTGTTGCACCTTTAACAAATGATGCATCAATTGTAGTGCGTGCACCAACAATCGAATTAGCTACTCCATTTGGACTAATTCAATCTTCTAGTGTGTCTGCAAATGATCCCAAAGCAACCAAGAGAAAAAAGAAGCAAACAAAGAATGAGGTATTGCAAAATATCAAGAAAAGAGCAGTTGAGAAGAGAGCACAGTAGCTTTAGATGTTACATTGCTATTCTAAACTGCTAGGGATATGGTTTTTGTGTTTTGGGAACAATTATATTTTTTGTAGGGTATGTGGCTGTAGGCATATCTTTTGATGTAAAAAGAAGCCCTTTTTAACTTGTGTGGCATTTGGAATATGTTGAATACATTAGATGTATTTATTTCTTATGTTGAGTGATTGGAGCACTTTATTGAAGATTGTGACTTGTTCATATTAAAATATTATCACTTGCCTTCATTTGACCAATTGGCACATTTTTTTTGTTATCACATCTTTGATTTTATTGGTTTCTTCTTGTTGGATCAATTGTGATTGTGAACTGAATTGGTTGGATTTGCTTTTTAGTTAGATGAGGGTAATTGGTTAGATATTGCTTTTTGGCTAGATGTCTTAATATGCAAGATGGATTCTTCATTTTTTTGAAAAATTAGCAATTTACCTCCCTATGATTGCATAACTCAGTTATAAAATAGCAATATATCCCCTTCATTCCAGATAGTGAACAAAACATAAATGCAAGAACTAAAACTTTCATTTATAACATAAACAACATCAGCATTTTTTATAGATGACAATTCCTCACTTCACAAATACTACAACCACCAAAAATGTCAACAAAACAACAATTAAGATCCAATAAACAAGGACAACATTTGTAGAACTCTCTTCCTTCCTACACACAACTACACGTGACATCCCAAAAACCACTTTTTCATCTGCCAAATCAATTTCCTCACGACCACAAAATGGATCACCGCCACACTCCTATGGACATGAAACTGGAAGACCATTTTGAAACCATGTTGCTCTAATTGGCATACACCATTCAAAAAAATTGCACCATTGAAAAAAACAATAGTAGTAAAGCTTTCCAAATAAGCTTTTTCTCTCTCATTCACAACAACCCGAAGAGCAACGTCTACTAGGCATCTAGATAGTGGAGGCCTTGCATACCTTAGGTTAAGTGTGGGCTTGCTCAATCTAAACATATTCCTTGCATTGTTGGAAGAAGAAGATGCTATTATTGATACAAATTTATATTAAAACAGAAAACTAGAAGTTTGGGTCTGTCGAACTGAGAAGGAAAGGAAAAAATTTGATTTATTGGGGAATATAGGGGTAAAATAGACTTTTTTGGCATGAAAGACTATATCCAACTGCATTCACAAACTTATGTTGAACACCAGCCCCAAAAAAGGGCATGTTGCATGATTTTAGAAAACACAAGGTACATCACACTTTGCTTAGTTAAAACATTTTAATGCATAGAAGAAGACCTCTTTCTCTATATACATGGATATGCCTAAGTTAAGTTCAAGCTTCATTCGGTTTGAAGCTATACTTTGGAGGTTTAACCCAAAAAAGCTATCATTTCTTTTTACAAAGAGGGTTGAGGTCCCTTTTTTCAGCTAAATGTTCTATGGTTTTAGGGTTGCCATATGTGGGGTAATCTATTGATATAACATTAATGATGAAATCTTCAATCTTTGACCACCTTTTTTCCAAAACGCTGCAGAATATAACTAAATCTAAAATAGCAAAAAAGTTTGAGTATGTATATAAGGATAGTGAGAAGGACTTGAATAATTTTTGTAGGTTGTACATACTTTTTGTTTGTAATTATTTTCTATTTCCAACATCTAATTATTCGACTCCACAATTTCTCCTACTATACTTGGACAATTTGTCTATAGTTGGTCCCTATGCGTGGGACATAGCTGCATACAATTTTCTTGTCCAAAATATGAGGAACCATTTAGGAGTAGATGGAGAAAAAACTAAGAAGTACATTAACAGGTGGATAGTCGGTTTGATAGTAAGTGCTTGCTTCATTTTTCTAATAATATTGATTATATTTATATTCAAATGAGTATAATTTTTTAATTTATGGATAGCAGGCATGGGTTTACAAACACATCCCGTCATTGGGTTCATTAGAGGGTTTGTTTGAGTTTCTACACTTTTACCGGTAGAAGGATAACAAACTCCCACATAATGTGGAAAAATGAGAGAATAAATTGAAACAAGTTACAGTAGATATAGTAATAATTGTAATAATTCATTATTAGTTTTTTATATAATAATTTGAATTTGATAATTATTTTTATTATAATAGGTTGTAGCTCTCAACCCTGCTCCATAGGAATTAGAAGTGACAGTTTTGACCAAGAAACCAAAGGCTATCAGTATTGCTATCAGTGAAGTCCATGTTTGTGATCATACAATATATGAAGCAATTATTGCAGCAAAAGTTGAAGAAATTAAATCATTAAAAGAAAAAATTACTATATTCGATGTGATGGTAATCAAGGAATAGGGTGAGGAAGAGCATCTAGCCGAGGATAAGACTAATGGGGAGGAGCTTGAACAAGAAGCTGTTGAGTATGTACGAAAGAGGGGACATGATTAGGTAGATGATGCAAAGAAATAAGGGGATAAATCTGAAGATATTATGGATGAAGAAAGTCGAACAAAACACAGTCATGATCCTTCATATTCCCTTATCCCTTTGAAGATTGAACTTTATGTACCAATTCATGCGATGAAGTTCAAGAAATCTGAGATTGAAATAGCAAATGTCATGTCCTTGATTGTGATAGATGTGCGTAATCAAGATGATTGAAAGCTAAAAAAAAAATCTCTAGATTTTGTCAGTCCCTTGAGCACCAAACCAACCAAAAGAGCAAGAGAAGGGACAAAGATCTATCATTCTTATGCTCGTGCACAAAAAAATAAAGAACAAGAAGAGAAAAAGGTGTTGTAAACTACTTAACATTTTGATTTTTTGCTATTTTCATTAGATTTGTAAATTATCTATTTGTACTAAATGTAATGATATCTTATACTTGATTGGTTGATATTTGTACTTAATGTGATAATATCTTACACTTCATGTTGGTGATATTTGTATTTAATATGCTAATCTTTTGTACTTTATGTTGGTGATATTTATACTTAATGTGCCAATCTTTGTACTTCATGTTAGTAATATTTGTATTTCATGTGTTGATCTTTAATATTCCATGTTGGTGATATTTTTAATGTGCTGATTTTTTGTACTCCATGTTGGTGATATTTGTACTTAATGTGCTAATCTTTTGTACTTCAATAGTTGATACTTTGTTCCTAATATGCTTGTATTTTGTACTTCATATTGGCGATATTGGTACTCAATATGCTAATCTTTTGTACTTCAATAGTTATACTTTGTACCTAATGTGTGCTTGTGTTTTGTACTTCATGTTAGTGATATTTGTATTTAATGTGCTAATCTTTGTACTTCAATATTTATACTTTGTACCTAACGTGCTTATGTTTTGTACTCCATGTTGGTGATATTTTGTACTTCAATAGAGGATACTTCAATAGTTGATACTTTGCATTTATTGTACTAATCATTTTTAATTCAATAGTTGATACTTTGTACCTAATGTGCTGTATTTCGTACCTTAGGAGACAAAAGACATCAACCTAATCCAAGTGGCAGATGAATCAACTAGCTCAAAGATTGAAGTGCCTGATTCTTATAAAGGAAGAACTGATTGTAGTGGTCGTGCTCTGATTCCAGCATAAGAGCGAGAAGCCATCGACACCTTTGTCAAAAGAGATAATTTGAGGTAACAAAATTTGCTTATTATATTTCTTTTCCATAAATTGGTGTTTGAACTAACAATTAACAATTATGTAGGCTGATTGTCTAGGAGGGAGCAAGACACTTTCTAGATGGAAAAAACTTTTGTGAGCTCTTATTTAGAGGAGAACTCCGGTAACATATTGGACTGCTACATGTTAATATTATGTAGCCTATCTTTATGCAATAAGTGTCACCATAAGGTGTGGTTTATGTCCTCAATAGCATAGGTATGTAGCAGTTTTCTAACTTAATTTAGTTCACATTTCCAATGAGTCTAACCATTTGTTTTATACTTTATAGGCTAATATATTAGACCGACTCGAGGGACGCAACATCAACGATATTATGGATGAAGACTTTGTGGGGTTCATATATACACTTAACTTCTTCACTCGTAAAAATTTGAAAGAGCTGACGTTGGATGTTGTAAACTAATGTCGTTAATAATCCTACTGATTTGTTGGCACCATCAATAGTTCTTAGTTGTCCTCGACACCTCAACTCAAATTTTTTTTCTATACATGAATTCAATAACAATTCCCCGATACAAACTGATAGCTAGTACCATTATAAGTTAGCTTCTTTTCCCTAAGATTTCTTCAAAAGTAAGGAGTCAACAACTGATCAATATTTTTGTAGGCTTCATTCTATTCTCAGTGCATGAAACTTTCATTGAAGTGTCCCATGGACAAATTCATGAGGCAAAAAAAAGTAGACAACAAAGGGTTCAATGAATTATGGTGTCTATGTGTGCCTTTGGGTAGAATATTTTGCTAGAGACACCATCGAGTTCTGGAAGACTGCTAAAACAATTGAGATGGATGAATATCATATGATAATGGCATATACAATTTTAAGTCATGATAATGCTAGGATTTGAATCATACTTTGTATGTAAATACATATGTAAATTAAAGTATACTTTGTTTATAATGTTATTTTCTATGTAAGTGTAATTTTCCATTAAGTACTTATAATATTTTGATCTCAGTACAATATGATGAAAATAAAGTACAAACATAGAATAAACAAAGTATAAACGGTGGTATGTTGAAGTACATTTCAATTCAATTGAAACTGAGCAGTGAATTTCAATACAATAAGAGGGAAAAGAAGTACAAATGTAACAAACAAAGTATAAAATATGTTGTGTTGAAGTACACTTCAATTCAATTGAAACTGGGCAATAAATTTGAGTATAATATGAGAGAAATAAAGTACAAATATAGAACAAACAAAGTATAAAATGTGTTTTGTTGAAGTA
This sequence comes from Jacaranda copaia, assembly GCA_014898725.1. Taxonomy (NCBI): domain Eukaryota; kingdom Viridiplantae; phylum Streptophyta; class Magnoliopsida; order Lamiales; family Bignoniaceae; genus Jacaranda; species Jacaranda copaia. Next base: position 844,393 of record JACGDI010000373.1, on the reverse strand, counting down.
CACTTCAATTCAATTGAAATTGAGCTATGAATTTGAGTACAATATGAGAAAAATAAAGTACAAACGTAGAACAAACAAAATATAAAATGTGTTGTGTTGTAGTACATTTCAATTCAATTGAAACTGAGCAGTGAATTTAAGTACAATATGAGAAATATAAAATATAAATGCAAAACAAACAAAGTATAAAAGGTGGTATGTTGAATTACACTTCAATTCTATTGAAATTGGACAGTAAATTTTAATAAAATATGAGTAAAATGAAGTACAAACATAAAAAAAACAAAGTGCAAATTGTGTGGTGTCAAAATACATTTCAATTCAATTAAAATTGGGTAGTGAATTTCAATATAATATGAGGAAAATGAAGTACAAATGCAAAACAAACAAAGTATAAAAAGTGTTGTGTTGAAATACACTTCAATTCAATTGAAATTAGACAATAAATTTGAGTAACATATGAAAAAAAATAAAGTACAAACATAGAACAAACAAAGCATAAAATGTATTGTGTTGAAGTACACTTCAATTCAATTAAAACTGAGTAGTGAATTTGAATACAATATGAAAAAAGTGAAGTACAAACATAGAACAAACAAAGTATAAATAGTGTTATATCAAAATACACTTCAATTTAATTGAAAGTGGGCAGTGAATTTCAGTACAATATGAGGGAAATAAAATACAAATGGAGAACAAACAAAGTTACAACATGAGGGGAAAAAAGTACAAACGTTGAACAAACAAAGTATAAAAGGTGGTATGTTGAAGTACACTTCAATTTAATTGAAACTAGGTAGTGAATTTCAATGCAATATAAGTAAAATGAAGTACAAATGCAAAACAAGCAAAGTATAAATTGTGTCGTGTTGAAGTACACCTCAATTCAATTAAAATTGGGCAATGAATTTGAGTACAACATAAGGAAAATGAAGTACAATGTTGAACAAAGTATAAAAGGTGTTGTGTTGAAGTACACTTCAATTCGATTAAAATCGGGCAGTGAATTTCAGCACAGCATAAGGGGAATGAAGTACAAACGCAAAACTAACAAAATATAAAAGGTGGTATGTTGAAGTACACTTCAATTCAATTAAACATGGGCAATGAATTTCAGCACAGCATGAGGGAAATGAAGTACAAATGCAAAAATAACAAAGTATAAAAGGTGGTATGCTAAAGTACACTTCAATTCAATTGAAATTGGGCAGTGTATTTCAATACAACATGAGGGAAATAAAGTATAGACGCCGAACAAACAAAATATAAATTGTGGTATGTTGAAGTTCACTTCACTTCGATTAAAATTGAACAGTGAATTTGAGTACAATATAAGAAAAATAAAGTATAAACATAGAACAAACAAAGTATAAAAGGTGTTCTGTTAAAGAACACTTTAATTCAATTTAAATTGGGCAGTGAATTTCAGTATAATATAAGGGAAATGAAGTACAAACGAGAACAAACAAAGCATAAATGGTGTTGTGAGGTACACTTCAATTCAATTAAAACTGGACAGTGAATTCGAGTACAATATTATGGAAATGAAGTACAAATATATAATGTATAAAGTATAAAAGGTGTTATGTTGAAATACACTTCAATTTAATTGAAATTGGGCAGTGAATTTGAATACAATATATTGTAAATGAAGTATAAACGTAGAATAAACAAAGTATAAATAGTGTTATGCTGAAGAACACTTATTGCGATTGAATAATAAGTCTCCAATATTTGTAATGATGGTCAAGTAAAATATTTTGAGATTATCAAATCGGGTGAAGTACATATTTGTTCGGGTGATGGGTGGATATTATTGTCAAATTCTCATTTATTTATATCTTTGAAAGCATAAATATTCTTTCATTACTGCAATTGATAACATTCATCTATTAAACACTAGTGGTTAACACTTTAAAACTTTAACATTATTTTATTCATACAATAAATACTACACACATTTTTATAGTTTGGTTATTGATTACCAAGACTTGAAAAGAAAGTCAATGAACAAATTTTAATTCAACAATATTTGTAAAAACATTAAGGAATAAAGTACATAATTGCTAATTTCATGTTAAATCAAATACATAATTGCCAAATTGAAATACAAATTTCAAAAAATCAAGTACAATTATCCTAAATTAAGATATAAAATCACTGCTATCTTGGATAACATGCAAAAATACTAATTTCACACTAAATCAAATACATAATTGTCGAAATGAAGTATAAATGTCAAGAAATTAAGTACAATTATCCTAGATTGAGGAACAAAATCACTAATATCTTGGACAACTTGCAAAAATATTAATTTCATGTTAAATCAAATACATAATTGTCGAAATAAAGTATAAATATCAAGAAATCAAGTACAATTATCCCATATTAAGGCACAAAATTTAACTAGTTTAATAATTCTTTGCAGGTTTGACGATTATACCCTATTCTACCGTACTTTTTACACTTAATTACACGTTTCTCAATTTATGATGGAATCCTCTGTGTCCTTCTATGCCCAGGCTGAGATCGACAATCAAGGGCATTAATGAGCCATCATCATCTAGAGGGAACAAATGCATATCAAACGTAGGAATAGGGTTTATCACTGCTTGATGTGCTTGTTGATATATCTCAACTCGATAGTAATGATCGGTGAAGTTATACCATGAAAGTAATATTGACTCGATACAAGCACAAGCATGTTTGCATGGTATTTTATCAATTTGCCATACTCTGCATGAACAAATACTACTATGTAAATCTACAACATACAATTTATCTTGCTCAATCACCTCAAAGCTCTAACCGCTAGACATAACAACTTATAAATTATGAGAATGCATATGATTGATCGTCAATTTCTTCTCTTGCTTGGGACATAATTGACCAACCATCTTATGAGATTTTTCTCATTAATTATGCATCATAACCATTATTTGCATATGTATGTGATTAACCATGGTTGCAACTAGCATAAATTGGGCTAGTTTAACCCAATTATTCCAATATCCTACTTGATTATTGTTTATTACACCCCAATAATCTCCACTGAATAAGAAATTTGCCCAACATTATAGGTCTAACTGCATAATAAAATCTCTAGCAAGCGGCAATGACTCCATGATGCTGTCTATATGTTGTGTATACTCTTACCTTGTAGGCGCATATGCGGCTTTCATAAAAATAGAACACCAATGTTTCTTGTTATGTAGATGGTATTTCCTTAATACCTGAATTTAAAATAATAAAAAAGTAATGTGCTAAATGTTATGAATTAGAGTTTATTTCACATAATTATTTCACAAGCAAAGATAAAGTATACTTACTTATTTCTTAAAGTTTTCCACTAAGTGTCTCAAACAATATACGTAGTGGCTATCGAAAAATATCATGGGAAAGGCCTTAAGAAGACCTCGATATTGATTGGAGAAGAAAGTATACTTTGATAAGCCAGGCAGATGTTGAGAATTTATGACACTTTTTAGCTTAAAGCATAGCCACTCTCAATTAATATCATTTTTAGAGTCAGTAACTACATATGCTAACATGAATAAATCATCATTAGCATCCTTACTGATAGCACTGACTAAGCTTCTTTTGTATTTATTTTTAATATGGGTGTTGTCTAAGAATATCAAAGGCATGCATCCCCTAAGAAAACTAATAAGGCAGGCACTAAAACATATAAATACCAGACAAAATTTTCAACTAATTGGGTCAATCTCATAGTCTACAATACTTCCAGGGTTTGTCTTTTTCACTACATCACAATACCACATCAACTTATCATAAGATCCTTGCTTAGCTCCATGGATGTCATGCATAGCTAATTCCTTACCTATCCATACTTTATGGTACCTAAGTTCCTCACTGAATTCTCTATAGACATCTTTTAATATGATAGAGGGCCGATAACATAACTCTGATCTCAATTTATCCTTCACTATGTTAGCAACCTAAGTAGAATCAGCTTTAGGATGTCCCCTTGTTTGAAGATTAACCTTACGACATGTGTGCTCTAGATTGTATTTTCAAATGCTAAATAATTTATTAGCCTCATACCTTAATACATAGATTCTTCATTTACAATTTTCATCACTGCGAAGGACTATGATTTTTTTGTTGTCATTTTTCTTGTATTTAAGCGACTGCAAAATTCACACTGCATAATTCTGAACTTCTAAGCATTCTAGAATGTCTGACTCTCTCCATATATGCAATTTCTCTATGCATCAATTGAGTTGCTAGTTAAAGCTAATTCATTGTGCAATGCATTGGTCAAACCAATTTCCTCCTCAACTGCATCCCTTGAGGTTGACAAATGAAATACATTTTTTGGATAATCCATTAGTAGAACACTTGAAACTTAAATAATGGATTCGGATAACTGAAGTATAAGTTTAAATAAAATGAAGTATTTCAAAACACTTAAAGTATAGAACTTCAATGAATAGAGCACAGGTTTAGGTAAAATGAAGTATAATTTTAGAACACATGAAGTACAGAACCTTAGCAACTACAATACAATTTTTTATAATCCATTAATAAAACACTTGAAACTTAAATAATAGATTTAGATAATTGAAGTACAAGTTTAGATAAAATAAAGTACAATTTCATAACACTTGAAGTATAGAACTTCAATGAATAGAGTACAAGTTTAAGTAAAATAAAGTATAAATTTAGAAAATAAAAGTACAATTTCAGAACACTTGAAGTATAAAACCCTAGCAATTGCAGTATAATTTTAGATAATTAATAAATAGAACAATTAAAGTATAGAACTTCAATAGATAGAGTAGAGATTTTGTAAAATGAAGTATAATTTTAGAAAATCAAAGTACAATTTTAGATTAAAAAAAAAGTACAATTTGGGAACAGTTCAAGTATAAACTGCTAGTAATAACAATATAGTTTTGGATAATCAACTAGTAGAACACTTGAAGTATAAACTTAAATAATAGAGTACAATTTTATGTGAAATGAAGTACAATTTTAGATAATTAGAGTACAAATTTGTATAAAATAAAGTACAATTTTGGAACAATTGAAGTATAATATCCTAGCAACTACAATACTGTTTTGGATAATCAATAAATAGAGCACTTAAAATATAGAACTTCAATGAATAGAATACAGGTTTTGTAAAATAAAGTATAATCTCAAAAAATTGAAGTACAATTTTAGATAAAATTAAGTACAATTTGGGAACACTTTAGTATAAAGCGCTAAAAGTTGCAATACAATTTTGGATAATCCATTAGTAGAATACTTAAAATATAAAACTTACATAATATAGTACAACTTTTGTCAGATGAAGCACAATTTGATTTGCAATAAAGTATAATGTAGAACGCTCCAAGTAGAGAATTTTTTTTGAATAAATAGAGTACAATTTCAGAACACTTGAAGTATAAAACTTTATAAACTGCAGTACAGTTTAGATTCTGTAGGAATATTACCTTAAAACATCACTGCTCTTCTTTGCACTGCTGCTTGATTCATCTTTTCAGTTTACCAGGATGTCAACAATGTTCATCTTCAATGTGAAATGCAATAAGACCATATTCAGGATATCGTTGTCATCAGTTAAAGTCATGTACAATCTTTGATATGGAGCTATGTATTGCAAATTGAAGAGCTCAGCATTGATTTCATTCTATTTTCTTGCGAGATTTATATACATATCTATTACAGTCATATTATTCTTAATTGATATTTTATAGAGCTAATCTTTTAGCGGCAACTCCCCAACACTTGATTGAATACTCTAACTTTACTATTAGTTGACATTGTCGAAAAAATACAAAAAACTCACAAGCAAATGAGAAGAAATTGAGAAAAAGAAAAACCTCAAAAATGATGAAAATGAAATGAGAAGAAGACAATATAGATGTCGGGTTGGTGGTTGTTAGCTCGACAATTATTCTCATTCTTGCCATAGAGTTTGTTGCATTTTTTCTTTTCTTTCTATTTTTGATAATGAAGTACATATGCTAGGGTTTACTGTCTGCTTGTGTTTTTGATGAAGAAGTGAAAAAAATGAGTGAAAACTATTATACTTAAGGGCATTTTTATCAAATTAAGTGAGCAGGAAGTGATCTCTAAAATTTTAATAAAACTAGAGAGCTCATTCTAAACAAAATCAAGTTGGAACTGATTACAAATTTGGAAAATATTTTTGGTACTTTTAAATAAGTGTCCCTTTAATAAACCGTGAACGGTTCAACAGTTCAACCAGTCCAACTATCAGTTCAGATGCTTTTCACAAAATAAGAGTATTTTTTTGGTCTACTAATTTTTACTCAAAATCAGACCGATTCATGGGTGGTCGAAGTTCGACAGCCTAATCTGATATGATTTTTTAAACAAGGGGTACTCCAACCATAATAAGATAATGATCAATCGAGTTGTAACACGTGATCTAAAATCTTATCAAATAAAAGATTTGATATTATCTTTTTAAGACTACATATATTGATAAGATAATATAAAAAAATTTCAAGTAGTTAAAATTTTCTTCTACTTCATATACCTATACAAAGGATCAAAATATTTAATGCAAATATATAATGAAATGCAAGGAAAGTTGAAATTTTCCATTGTGAAATGGACTATTTCAAGCAATTCATAGTGGAACTTTGATGAACTTTTATCGGAAACTTTTCCAGCATATTTTCGATGGGATATTTCATTGATATTTTATATTTGAGTTAATATTTTCTTCTCACTAATGAATTTTTGTCGTAAAATTCGTAGGAAAGTTATCAAATTCTTTGATTCTCTATTTTTCAAAATTTAGTATTTCATTATCATTTTTATTTATTAAAATACTAGCTTTATCCCCATGCTATGCACAAATTCTTTAAAATTACTATATATTAATATAATTATTGAATTATAAATACAACTAAAATAATAACATAAAAAAATATTGCAAAAATATCAAGTTATTAGTAAAATTAAATTTAAAGTTTTAAAATCTAGCATTTAAAAGTTTGAAAAATATAAAGAAATCTCATATACATTATGACATAAAAAATAAATTTCAAAATTATTCATCGAGAAGTTAAAAATTTTAAAATATCCAAAAATAAAAATCTATGAATATGATTGTGTACTTTATTAAAAAAAGAAAATATTGTGCAATCAAAAACTAACAGATGGTTGCATTAAAAAATAAAAATATATGAGAATGATATAGAACACAAGATTGATGGCTTGAAAGTTAGTTGAAAAAATTTTAAAAATTATAATACTTTAAGATTAATTTAGACTTAAAAGAGGATGAGCATATAAAAATAAATTTAAGATTAATTTTAGTGTTTGATTAAAAATCAATTAAGTCAACACAAAACAATGATAGAAAAGATATAAAAAATTAAAAATTAATACATATATGAAATAATTACAAAGTTAAGGTCAGTATTAGTATATAAGTCTATAAAAACCTTTTAATTTGACTTATAGCTTAATTATCAAATTATTAAGTGTAGAAAAAAGTTTGATATTAGAAATACAAAGTTAAAACTATAGTAGAATGATAAAGAAATTATAAGCTCAAAATTAATTTTAAATAGGAATCAGTGATAGGATATGAGGATGAAAGTAGAATGTAAAATAAAACATGAAAAAAATAAATTATTATGTTCATTCTCAATTTTTTTGTATGAATGTAATTGGATCTTCATATTGTATTTCACAATTAGTAGAAAAAAAAAGCGAATAACAAAAAAGTTGTTAACCTTTCAAACAATCAAAAATAAAAAATAAAAAAAATAAAATTATATGTATTTATATATATTAATAGACTAAATAATGTCTAAATTTATAAACTTCAAAAGTTAATAGGAGTTTTTCTATTGAAAAAACCATCTCATATTTTTTTTAAATATATCAAAAATGATCTAAGAATATATATTGATGTAGTATATAAAATTTTTAAAAAGAGTTCGAATTATAGCTACATAATTACAAATATATGAATATAAAATAAAATAAAATGACATACTTCAAAAATTATATATATTCAAAAAGTGAAATAAGTTTAAAAATATTAAAACAAAAAACTAGATCTCATCCTATAAAACTATAAACTTAGGTGAGCAAAAAAAAAAAGCAAATTGCAAAATAAATTACAAAATTTAACAATAAATTAATAACTTGACTCAAAAAATGAGTAAAAGGATGCTCAATGTATAATAATTTAAATAAAATAAAAATTAAATAAAAAAATTTATCAATAATTAAGGTGAAAAATGTAACTAATAAAAATAAAATCAAATTAAAAATATTAATCGCAGTAAAGAAATCTCATAATAAATGAGTTGATAACATAAACTAAGTAATAAACAAAAAAGATATAGAAATTTACAAATTTAATAATAATGAAATGTAAATTTAGGTTGAAAAGAAAATTATAACATTAAAATCCAAAAAATCTCTTTCATCATGTAATATACTTAAAACTAACCAACAAAAAAAAATGAAAACAAAAAAAAATCAAAAAAGTAAACAATAAAATTAAATAAACAATAAACACTTTGAATAATGAACTAAAGATACACTCAAAGATATAGAAGAAAAAAAAATGCTAGGAAATAAAGAGGACACAAAAAATAGAGTGAAAAAAAATATTAGAACATGAGAATATAATGAAATGACTTTTGAAAGATTTTATATATAGTGGTATAAATATAAATTAGTTATTAAAGATAAAAAAAATCCTGAAAAGACATATCAAACTTTAGAGTTCAAATGACCAAGAAATCTTCAACATCTTGAAAGTAAAGATGGAAAAAAATTTATAGATAAAATGCAACTGTTTTTTGATATTAGAGATAAATAAAAAATATTTTTCTAATCAAGAAAATAATTTCAAAAAATAAAATATCTTTAAAAGGAATAAATAATATCAAAATTTAATAACTAAAAATTAAATTTTAAATTTAATTAAAAAACTCAAAATTTTAAGAATTCAAAATTTAGAATTTATGCTAGTTTTGGATTATTAAGTCAAAGATTGAAAGCTCAACACAATCAATTCAATAATAATTTAATAATTTGTTTATTAACTATATTTGGATATAAAAAACTATTGGATATGGAGTGCGCTAAACATGCTTTTTATATATTATTTTTAAGTACTAGATGTTTTGTTTTTTCTCACTCTCAATGCAAGTCTAAGGAGACAATTTAATAATAATGAAAAAGAATAGTAAAAGGTAATATTACCTAATGATAAGGGTGAAAGCTGTATTTTACTGGATTGGATTAGGATTTAGGGTGAATCGATCTACCTAGTCGAATGATCTAAATCCAAAAAAACCTGAGCTGAGATCTGCGATCACGAGCAAACATCAGACTAATTGAGATGCCTTCGGCTATGGCACTCTGATGCTCAAGGCAGTTGCAGAAACAACTAGATAAAATGAGCAGCAAAGTGAGGGCTTTAGTGAAGAATGACTTACTTTGGAATAGGCTAGCAATAAGGTATTTATAGTCTTTTCCAAATGAGTGATATGTCTAAGACACCCTAAATTTGCATAAAGAGCTCTTGTTCTTGCATGGGGAGCTTTAGGTCTTCTTCCATTTCTATACTATTTTAAATGACTTCATCTCTAGCTTTCAGGGCCAAAATAGTAGACTGATAGTGCATCTCTTGTCATGGGCAGCAGTAGAGGCGGCACTAAGGTGACATGCCCCATCAATGCAGAGGCATGTCGCTTGTCAAAACATTAAATGCGATAGTGAAATGATCCTGTAATGAGTCAACCCTCCTGGTTGAGTAGAGAGTCGACCCCAGAGTAAGCTCTAGCTGCACCAGAAGGCAACTCTCATCAGTAACATTAATCAACTAAGTTTGACCTTTGTACATAGTGCCCTAACCAAGGTGAGACCAATGTTGCATAGTAAGAGGTCAATCAGGCCGACAACATGACTAAGCCTTCAAGATGAAATGGGTTTGGTCCAATACTTCACATGTTATTCCTGGGTCGATGCCATTAGGCTGGGCCCATTGAGTTATCCCATATCATGAGTCCCCCTTTCTTCCGAGTGCTAATTGAGAGAATCAATGAGAAGGATTGGGAAGTAAAGTTATGAACCAGAGTGGTCTAATCGACAAGAGTTTTAGGCATTCGACCAAGGTTTAACACATCTAATGTGCCTATTACATTGAGCCACACAAAGCGACAAATGACGATTGTGCTATAATTATCGTCGATTAGGTTCCCATGCCCAAGTGCCTTATAAACAGGCACAGTTAAAATGCTTATTTTTCACTTTCACTATTTTACATTTGGTCGAGTAATATATTTACAGCGCTTTCTACTCCTTGTCCAGTACTTCAGAGCTTATCAAGAACTTGTAAGTTTTCCTTCTAACTTATCTCGAGCATAGCATTTCATTCAATATGTTAGGCGTGTATGATAATGTGAGTAGCTAGGGTAATGATAGTGAGGCAACTAGGTCAGATCAAACTCCACTCCGAAGGGATGGTGGTAATGATAGTAGGTAGAGTAGTTCTTTTAGCGATAGCTCGATCTCCAACAACTCAAGTGATAAACTCTTTGCTTCTGGAGGAGATGTTGGCCTTAGTCTAGTGTCCCATGGTTGACTCTTCACTCCCGATCATTATAGTGAGATACCATGGAATATTACTTCAATCAACCTTGCTTGTATTAGGGAACTCTATCACGTCCCTTCTGAGTTTGAACTGATTGTCCTTGGTCCTCGAGATAGGATGTATCGACCTCCCAAGAGGTGCATTACTATGTTCAAGGAATTCCTTAGGCATGGCCTTAGGTTCTCTTTTGCTCGAGCAATAGTCAACCTGCTAATAGGTTTGGAAGTCTGCATTACTCAGCTGTTATTTGATCTTTATTTGACCATATATAGTTCTGCAATCCTCATGCACATATTTGACCAGTCAGCTATTTTTGCAAACTTTTCCAAGCTATTTCATCTTTCCATGTCCCGAAAGTTGGGTAGCACCAACAAGTCAGGCTTCTACTACCTCACTGCTCGACCTCATTGAAAGGTTTTGGTCACACTAGCTTCCTCCTATGGCCAAGAGTGGAAAAAGCACTTTTTCTTTACTCAAGGGCCTAGGGGTTTCAATATTTTGAGGGGTTGGTGGATACGTCATGTCGAAATACTAGGTAACTCAACGCCAACTTGGCCCAATACCTTTGTCTAGGATTTAGTTGAGTTTGGGCAAATGGAGTCCTCAATTTTTATCGTAGAAAAGAGTTTAGTTGATTGGCTTATCGCCAGCCTAGCTAGACTTACCAACGGATGATCGACTAGGTAGAAAACACTATTAATTTTGTGAATTTGTTTATTTACATGTGTCTTTATGCTCAGTTCTAACCATTTTGTTTTTTTATTTCCTGTTATGTTGATAGATCACAAGGAAATCATGAATCATGCAAAGTAAAAGGTTCTAGCCTAAGCATAAAGGGATAAGAAGTGCCATTAGGCTACAGTAGCTCGACGAAAGGCCGTTCTGGCTATGGCCCCGACCCCTCAACCTATGCAACCTTCTTTAAGTGCAGCAGCCCCGCCAGTCAAGGTAAAAGATAAATGATCGAGCAGAGAGGGCCTGCTCAGAAGAGACTTGCGGTCTAGAAGGGTAAGGGAAAAGCCACAGTGTTGGGTCTGCCTTCTAGTTGCAATCTATTTGGGCAGCGAGGAGATGACATGCTATTCCATCTACCAAAGTTGTTGTCTCCTCGATTCAGGATGGGGCCAACCATGGTCGTACATAATTCACTCTCTATGGTGTTAGCATGGTCAATTAGGGCTGCACTGCTAAAGGTGATGATGGTCAAGCTCTATTCGCATTCGACCAGAGAAAGTTTATAGATCTGAGCCAAGATACTATGCTTAGAGCCTTAGCATACCACATAAATATAGTAAGTGTATAGTTGATTCATATATTTCATCAAATGTTATTTGCTAGTCGAGCATAGTTTACTCATGTGAAATTTATGTCTTATAGGTGAGCCAGCTAGGTTACCACTTCTATAGGAGGTCAAAGCTAGCTCTGAATGATCTGAGTAGCTACAGGAAATGGAGGATATGGAAACATTGAAGATGCAACTCAAATCTTGCCAAGGTAGGGTTGAGCAGCTGAAAAAGAGGTCAAGGACCCTCACCATCTACTTAGGACTAAAGATAATTAGTTGCTGCTCGCTATCACCAAGAAAAGCAAACTGGATAAGTTGCTACATCAAGTTAGAGTAGACGCGCAGCACAACTATGACTATAGTCAAACAATGGGGTATAATTTAGCTATCCAGGACGCTCGACCAAAATTCTATAGGAAGCTCCCGCTTATGCGACAAGAGGCCGTGCGGCAATTCATGCTCTACTCGGCATTTTAGAACTCAAGCATCGTCTTCTCATTGGATGACATGAGGAACACATTTAAGAAAACAGTGAAATAGCTAAAGTACTTCAGCTATGCCTTTTGACTAGAGGATAAAAATCGCATCAGCCCTATCCTGGATGAGCAACTGCAGATGTACCCTGAGCCCAATGAGATAGTCGCTGAAGAGGGAGATGTAGGAGATGCTCCGATAAAGCCCCCGACTGAGGTGCAGAGAAAGGAGGCTGAGGTGGCGAAGAAACTAGTAGTGATGGTAAAAGAGTTTGATTTTGTGAATGAGTTTGTATTCGAGATTCACAATGGCATGGTTGATGCTGTTCAGTTTCTACCATCGCACCCAAGTGATTTTTAGCTGATGAAGCAGGGCCGTCTCGACCACTCGAGTTACTGTCCCCCTGGTTGTTGCTAAGCCCGAGTAAGAGGCAGAAAGCCCTAAGATGATTGCCATTCCTTTGAGTAACAATCTTGATCAGGCCATAGAAAAGGGCGCTCAGGGGGCTCGTACTGAAGGCATGAGGTCGAGCACCCATTGAAGTATTGCTATGTAGCTTTTCTCTTCTCCTTTTTTTTTGAGTTGACTTGTACTCGGATTGTCCAATTCAATGAGAAGTGATTCTTGCTCTTCAATATGTTTCATCGTCTACTTTATTTTAGCACTTTCGTTCTTGTCAAATGTAGAATATTGATAATCAACAATTTGATCATAGATGACACAACTCTAATGATGAGAATCATAGCCAATCTTAATCGATGAACGCAAATTTAATGAAATTAATCTAAGATATCGATTGCCTATGAGGTCAATTTAAACAATCATATTAACTTAATGCCTATCCTCAACTACATGTTTGATTTTATTTCATTGCTAATGAACAAGGTTTGCAATTCACTTTAGTGTGTGGATGGTTTAAACTACCTTAACTGCGAGTATAATGTATGATGTTTTCACAAAGTTGTGCTCAACTTTTGGGTCGAGGTCTTAATAAAGCTTATTGGCTTAAAGCGCTAAGCAATTGGTACTTGTTTTCATCAACTTCAGTATTAATTGTGAACCTCAACTCTGCTTAGGTTAAGAAGCATCGATTCAACAGCTTGAAGTTATTGTTTTTGTCGACTATGGGGTTGACTTGTAGTGTTGGGTTGAAAAGTCTTAGTTTAGCAATTTGAAGCCGCTACTTAGGTCAACTACGGGGTTGACTACAACTTTAGGCTGAAGAGCCTTGATCTGGCGGCTTGAAGCTATTGCTTGTGTCGACTACAAGGTCGACTGTAAATGTTGTACTCATATTTCTGGATTATTAGAGAGGGTTTATTGTAGTATCACAAGTGAATAATAGTAGTGTTGCTAAAAACTTTGTTTATTAGATAATACAATGGCAGTTACAAAGTTTTTCATACATAAAATTTCTTTAGGTTTATGGCATTCCAAGGTCGCAAGAGCTCATCGCCATTAATGTTCGCTAGTTGGTATACATTGTGCTTTAATACCTTGACGACAATATAGGGACCTTCCCATTTTAGATCAAGTTTGCTAATGTTCTTGGACACTTCAACCTTCCTGAGAACAAGCTCCCTGACCTTGAAACTATGTGGTCAAACCCCTTTGTTGTAATTCTCCACCATTTTTGATTTGTACCACTGCATGGTGTTATAAGCTTATTGTCGCAGCTCATCAATGGTCTCCATGTCAAGTTTTATTTTAGATGTGTTCGTGATTGGATTAAAATGAATCACTCGAGCTATATGTTGTATCAATTCAGAGGGGACAACTACTTCGGAACTATAGACCAAACTATATGGGCTATAACCTGTCGTTGTACGATAGGTGGTTCTATACGCCTATAACATTATAGGGAGGTCGTCTGTGAAACTCGATCCAGTGTTTTCTAATCAGGCTTTGGGATGGTTGAGAATTATTTTGTTCATTACTTTTGTCCGGCTATTAGCCTTCCAATTCCAGACTGAAATGAAATGCTGATGGATCCTTAGAGCTTAGCACCAATTTCTTATGCTTCTACTTTGACATTGTGTTCCATTGTCTAAAATAAGGACTTTAGGGAGACTAAAATGGCAGATAATGTTCTTCTAAATAAAGCTCTTGATGGCCGTATCAGTTATTTTCGGAACTACTTTTGCTTTGACCCATTTAGTGAAGTACTTGACTACAACAATGATAAATTTCCTTTGGCCTGATGTATTTGGCAAAAACCCTACTATGTCAATCCCCCATTAATCAAATGGCCATGCGACTTGGACATTTACCATCAATGCGGTGGGCTAATGTGGCAAGTTTGAATGAACTTGGCAGGACGAACACCTTTTAGCAAAGTTAACGATATCTTTCAACAATGTTGGCCAAAAATACCCATATTTGATAACCTTATGAGCCAGGGATCAACCGCCTGAGTGGTTTCCACAGATGCCCACGTGGATGTCTTGCAAGACCTCACGAGCTAGGCCTAGATCCAAGCACTTTAAGGGTGGTCTGGAGATTAACCTTTTGTAAATTTGACATACTCGTCAAGGGCAAATTTAGCTATTTGTCCTCTAAGTCTGCGTGCCTCGTTCTTGTCTTTAGGGACTATCCCCTAGCTTAAGTAGAGCTTTATGGCATCATGCCAAGAAAAAATAATTTCTTCGATGTTTGACATAAAATTCTAATGAATAGCACCTATGGTTGGCTTGCTTATAACTAGAAATGTTATTTTCCTATCTCTAGTCCCTTTAGTAGAGTTAGCAAATTTGGATAAGGTGTCAATGTGCTCATTCTCCCTCTTTGAAGCGGCTCACCTAGTGTTTATAATTTTTCTATCACAGTCTCATTTCCCACATACGGTGCCAAATGATGAGGGCAAAAGCTATATTTTACTGGATTGGGCTGAGATTTAAGGTGAATCGACCGACTAGGTCAAATGATCCAACTTCAAAGAAACTTGGGCTAAGATTTGTGTTCACGAGCAAATGTCAGATTAGCTGAAGTGCCTTCAGCTATGGCACTCTGACACTTAAGTCAGTTATAGAAATGACTAGATAAAGTGAGCAACAGAATGAGGGCTTTAGTAAAGAATGTCTTTCCTTGGAAGAGGCTGGCAATAGAGTATTTATGGCATTTTTCAGGTAAATATGCATGAAGGGCTCTTGTCTTTACATGGGGACCTGTAGGTTTTCTCCCATTTCTATACTATTCTAGGTGCCTCCATCTCCACCTTTCAGGGACAGAATAGTACACTGGTGGTGCACTTCCTGTCAGAGGAGGTAGTAGAGGCGACACTAGAGTGGTATGCGCCATTAATGTAGAGGCATGCCATATGTTAGAACATTAAATGCAGCAGTGAAGAGATCCTGCAGTGAATCAGGCTGTTTGGTCGAGCAGAGAGTCAACCCCAGAGTAAGCTCTGGTTGCACTAAAGGGTAACTCTCGTTGGTAACATCGACCAACTAAATTTGACCTCCGCACATAGCACCCTCACCAAGGCAAGATCAATGTTGCACAGTGAAAGGTCGATCAGGCCGACGACATGACTAGGCCTTCAAGATGAAATGGACCTGGTCCAATGCTTTACATGTAATTTCAGGGTCGATGCCATTTGGGTTAGCCTATTGGGTCATCCCATATCACCTAATATTTTAATTAGGGTAAGAACTTTATTTAATAATTATGATATATGGATTGCAACAGTGTATAATATAGATTGCTCATTAGACATAGCTAGATAATCCAACCTCAATAAATATTTGAATTCAATTTGACTTCACAAATATTGTAAGAGAAGCAGGGAATTCATTTGGTCAATCTTGATAGGCTCTAAAGGCCAATCGACCTCAAGACGAACCTTCCCAAAGAGGCTATGCAATTCCTATAAGTTGCATCACTTTTAGATCAACCTTTTCTTCTAAGTCCAACCTCCGCCATCCACTTGGCATAGGCAGTCACATTAATTGTTTTTCAGGCTTTTGGATATTCTCTCTTTGTCACATTAATTGAAGGCCGCCAATTTGTCTCCTCCACATTATTGTAGCATGCATCCCCTTTTTCATCAAAGCAATGATTACAATACTATTTCGACCAACAACAACCCTATTGCCATCCATTTTAGGATCAAAAGGCCTATTTTAGCCATACGATCTCCTAGGAAATATCCATGCAGTTAGGGGTTTGGTAGTAATTTCGACCTCACGATGGATTCTATAAATACTTCATTCTAGCACTTGTCTTAAGTGTGCACTTTACACACTCAAAACTCCAGACTACTTTACATATTAATTATCTCCTCCATGCATGTACTAACTTATACATTGAAGGAATTTGGTGGGAAACCACCTCAACAAGCCTAACATGCTCATTGTGGTTGCAAATTCAACCCGCACCCACTAGCTTGAGCATCAACTTTGGACTTTCACATAAATGCCCTATTGAATGCCCTATTTACCTCTAAAAGCTCCACAATTACACCCTTATCGAAAACAACAGCATTACCTTTATCACAAATCTTCTTCTTTACAAGCCATCAAAATGATTGAGTTTATATTTTTCTTATGTAAATGGATGTATGCAATATTTTCACCATATCTTTATAATCAAATAATGAAATTCAACCAAAAAAATGATCTTACCTTATCATTATCTAGAGTAGTCATTTGTTTATGCAGCTATCTTTCAATGATTAACAATTACAAACCCATTTTTCTTTAATGGATATAAAAACAACCCCCTTAATTATGTGTGAAAAATAGCCGCATTGATTAATAAGAAGAAATTCATTTTCATCATTTAATGACAAAGAATTCATCATCGCCATTTAATATAAAAGTAAGAATTTTTTCGAAGTGCCTTCGCTTTAGAAATTCAATTTGCAAATGGCAAGTCATGATAGTTAAACAATACAAGAAGCAGTCAAAAGGTTTTCACATGAACAATCATCTAAAACTTGATCTCAAATGAAATGGTCTCATGACCACAAAATGATGGATTCAAGGGTAAAAATGGCATCATACATTGAAACCTAACTGTTCATCCTTGCTTCAAATATCTGCTAATAACACTTGGACTGTATAATATTGCTATTCCTATCTCACACAAAATACTTGGAATAGAGAGTATCTAAAATCTAGTTGGTGTAGAAATTAGACCTTATTGTCTTGTAGAGGTTTTGAAGCATCTGACTGAGAAGCCACTCCGGGAGAAAAAATGCAAGTCATTTAGATTACAAATGGAAGGACTTACATATCAGATGAAAGAATAGTTGAGCCTGCATAACTGACTGGACGGAGATGGGGTTTTAAGGCCTCAGCTTTGTTCAAATAGAAAATCAGCATCAGGTTGTCTTGGACTATATGCTAGATTGAGATGCTGAATCTGTTCTTTTCAAATTAAGGAAATGCTGTAGAAATATCTGTTTTTACTAGATTTCTCAAGCTATAGCTGCATCATATGTACAAACAAAATCTTTGTCCCTTTCCAGAGGAACTGTCTATAAACATTCATTGGCCCAGAAAAAAGTCCTCTCTAGTTTAAACTCACAACGCCTGATAATGACAAGTACAAGATTCCAGATTCAGCTGTGATATGCATGTCTAAATAAAGACACTATGTAACCACCTCGTCCCAGGATAATCTCTCTCAGATAAACCAACAATCTTGTGGACCTTTTCCTAATCAGCCAAACACTGATCTTCGCAATTCATACATCACAGAGAAAGAAGTCCCTTCGTCATTATAAGCCCACCCATTTCTTAAAAGCCAATGCTGCCTCTCTCTTTTTCAACTGAGATTCCGTTTGGAATTTTGGTGCCTTGCCCCTATAGAGTGTTTTGTGGTACTTCAGAAAGAGAGTGCGATACTTATACTTGTCTATGAACATGTTTTCTTTCTCCATCATTTCCACTACTTCATTTGCCCGGACAAAGAATCCACCTCTGACAAATGTATAAAGTACAGCATCCAACAGTTCCAGATCAAACTTCATTCCACTCGAAAAAGCAAAAGACTTCATCTCACCCCATAGTTCAGTTACCTCAATATATTTTCCCCCTATTGTAGCGTATCCAGTGACCAGAGAATGGAACGTTTGTGCATTGGGGGTGTGCCCCAAACTCCTCATCTTCTTCAGAGCTTTCTCAGCATCTTGCATTAGCCGCTTCTTGCAGAAAAAGTGAATCACATTATTCCAGTCAGGAACTCCAGAATCAACTTTTTGCCCTTCCTTTATTTCCTGCAATAGCATTGACAATAAAACAGCTTCTTTGCCTTCTGTGGATTGATCAACCAACTTGTCAAATTCTTGACGGCAGCCCCTGGGTATTTTAGCCTCTTTCATCTCCTTGAACAGATTAAGGGCCCCTTCCATATCCTTTTCAAGTGCGCAGGACTGAATCATCACTTCATAAGAACTTGCATCCAGCTGAATGCCAGCCTTGCGAGCATCTCTTATTAATGATATTAATTCCCCCATTCGATTTTCTTTATAATATGCTTTTAGAAGAGAATTATATGCAGAGGAACTGGTTCTAATCCCAGCCAAGCGCATTTCATCAAGAAGATCATGTGCCTGATCTAACCAACCAAGGGAAATGCAGGAGTTGATAGCATAAAGCAGAACTGAATTATCTGCAGAAACAGAGGAATCTTCTCTCTCAGCCTGGATTGAAAATTCTACCAAATCTTTCACTTTACCTGCTTCCAGGAAAGCTGTGACTAATTTCACATAACTTCTCTCAGCTGGCCTCAAAATACCTCTTTCAGTAGTAATCAATTCAACTTGCCTCTGTAACTTCATAACTAATCTATCAAGTAATTCTTTTGTCTCGGCTTCAAGTTTCAAAAACTTTCTATCACGACAGAAATCTTCATAGGATAAGAAATGTTTTCGAGGTAATACAGGATTTTCATGTTTATCAGATTCCACATCATACAAATCCCAAACAGAAACATCTTGATAAGGTGGCGTAGTACCTCCTTTATCAGTTTCAAATCTTAAATTAGCCACACCAAGAGAATTCTGAGCTTTCTTTGCCTTGCGAAGCATTTGGAGAACCATATGGGATGCAGAATCTAGATCCCCAAATTTCAAATGACAAGAAAGTAGGCAGTTGTAGAACTGCCGAAGCTGAACATCGGTTACATTATGAACTTCTTCAATATGTCTCGTAAGCTTTTTGAGTTCCTCTCTTCGACCATTTCTTTCATAAACATGGGCCATGATAATTAATGACATAGCATCAGTTTTCATATTAATCCGAGGCATCATTTCAAGGAGCTGCTCTGCTTTCCTAGTAGTGTCAAAGAGAAGGCACCCCACTAAAGCAATGTTAAAAGCAGTTGCATTAGGCTTCATTGCAATCAAAGGTTCATTACACTTTTTCCGAGGATCAACCCTCCCATCTTGGTATAAGTAACCTATTTCAATAACCAACTCAGCTGCTAGGTATGATCCATATGAATTCTCTGACATATAACCCATGATTGCAGACCAAGCAGTCACGGGAGGGAAGTGTTCTATTTCAATAAGCTTCCTCAAGAGAGTAGAGGCAGGAATAGGTAGTCCACGTTTAGCGAGGCCCAAAGAGAGATACATTAAAGTTTCCTTGTCAAATAATGTCTGCTTGTGCTCCTCCAAGGCTTTCTCGACCAATCCATAAGCCTTTTCAAGCCACTGAATATCTAAACTCTCGGTTAATCCCGCAATCAACTTGCTTACAATAGATTTTCTAGCAAACCCTGCCACCCTTATGTGCTGCTCATGCAAATCCCATGCATCACTAAGTCTATGATCATTAATTGCAGTCTCTAACTCCTCATGGAGTTTACCTGTGTCTCGAGCCTGGACTAGAATTGTTCCAGCCATTGTTGAGAAACTGTGTAAAAACTCTTCCAATCCATATTGAAACTCCGAAACACTACTATGCCGGCATAAGTAAGTAAAAGACTGGTAGCCCCTATCAGCCACACAAGGACATTCAGAAATTCTACCAAGAAAGCAATGCAAAATGCAACTCGGCGCCACCCGACGGCTCAGATTTCTTATAAGTATCATTTGCCCCACAAGCTAACATGAGGTAACAATCCTCACCCTAAACCATTGGTGTGGGCTGACATCTGCACCTACAAGGATAACATCAAGCAATAAGATTTGGTGAAATGAAATGCAATTACACTGTCAACTCGGACACAAAGTAAAGGAAATAAGATACTCTCACTAAGACATTCGTCAACAATACATTGTTCAGCAAAAGCTCCTTCTCAGCCAGCAGATTCATCCCAGTTCCAACTCACTCAAAGGTACAGCCTAGTAGTCTAAATTTACAGCATGAATTTCATCTGAACATTTTATCGAACACTTGGCTTCAAGAATATGCAGCGACATTAATACATTAACTTCAGTATGAAAAAGCAGAACAGTAATGAAAAATGAATAAAGATAGCTATCTCACGCTTTCATTCTTTGTTCCATCGAAGAACAATACTCACCGGAGAAAACGGCGGCGGAGCAGTGATGCTCAGGCCCACTGCGTATACGAGTGAGCAAAAGCTACAAGCGCCAGTATCGCTTCTTGCTAAGGCAGGGAGAAGTCGCAGCTAGTGGAGATGGCTGTTGGTCCGCTAGCTGCGGCGGGGCCGTTGCTAGCCAGATGGCGGCAACAAGGTGGTGGCAGTCCTTAGAACAGACGGTGGCGACGAGTAAACAAACAATGCCACTGTACAACAAGGCTGTTACATGCTACCGTATTAAGGCTTTGTTTAGTCATGTTTTCCCAAACGAAATATAATTAAACATATATTTATTTTTCTTCAAAACACATATTTTTTAATATATATATTATTATTTTAATATTAAAAAAAATTACTTAATTTTATTTTTATCTCAAAAATTTAATAAAAATCATTGATTAGACTGCTATAATAAAAAATATTTTCTCCAAAATATAAACAAACATACTAAAAAATAATTTTCATATTTTTTAATAATTTATTCTTTCAAAATATGTAATAAACACATAATAAAATTAAATAAAAACTTAACCAAACATTCCCTAAATTATTTATTTGGACAACATATTACAGACATGTTAAATCTTGATGTCAATTACATTATTATATTTTTCCAGATTAACATTGTTTTGGAGAAATATAATCAAATGTATTTTTATTTTCCTTTCAAAATGGACATTCTCTAATATATATATACATATTATATATATTACATATATTTTATTATTATTTTAATATTAAAAAAATTATTAAATTCTATTTTTACCCCAAAAATCTAACAAAAAAGTATTAATTTAACTACTACAATAAAAAAATGTCGCTTTCAAAATATAAACAAATATATCAAAAAATAACTTTTACATTCTCTAATAATTCATTATTCTAAAACACATAATAAAATCAAATAAAAAATATAACCAAACACTACCTAAATTAATTAATGGACGTTTATCACCTGAAATTTTAAGATAAAAACAAATTAAAAAAGGTCGTTATAATTATTTTTGTTACTATTATTTTTGTCTGTTTACACATGCACAAATGCACTACAGTTCATTTCAGCTTGAATCACCAACCTCCATGCTACTCGACCAATGGACGATAGGGCCATGACTTTTGATCAATTTTGGGATAAAAAATCAATTGATCAAAACTAAAACTATATAATTGGCTGGAAATATATTGAAAAGTTGGAATTCTGATGAGCTTAATTGCATGCAAAAAAGTCCTATAATTGTCTTTAAGGTGATAATTGTCCCTACTATTTGTGTTGCAGGGTCTATGACAATTCACTCTTAAAATTTAACTAAGACACTCAAGGAATTACAGTCAACACTTTGAAATTTCTATTTAAAAATTTTTGTTGATGTTGAGAATAATTGAAAAAAGTATGAGAATATCTTTTCTCCTTGAGAGTAATAATACTTTGTCTTTTTAAAAATACATAATAAATTTGTGGATTAATTCTCCTTATATAAGAATACAACAACTATTCGCACAATTATAACTGTTAGTTTAAACAACACACTGATTATAATAGTCTCTTCTTTTTCCTAATGTCACATTGTTTATGATTAAAAATGCAATTTAAACAATTAATTAAATTACGTATTTAACACTAAATTAAAATATAATTTTAATTTAATCCAAGCCACATCGTGCATGTGCTAAGTGCTAAGTCTTAATTATTAAATAAATATATACCAGCATTATTTTCGTGCTTTTCCTGGATTCTTTAAAATTGCTATATATTAATATAATTATTGAATTATAAATATAACTAAAATAATAATATAAATATGATAAATATCACAAAAATATCAAGTAATCAATAAATTTAAATTTAAAATTTTAAAATTTAGTATTTAAAAGTTGGCGAAATATAAAGACATCTCATATACATTATGTCATAAAAAATAAATCTCAAAATTATTCAGCAAGAAATTAAAAAAAAAAAATTGAAACCTCCAAAATAAAAATCTATGAATTTGATCATGTACTTTATTAAAAAAAAAATTATTATGTGATCAAAAGCTAACAGAAAGTTGCATTAAAAAATAAAAATATAAGAGAACAATATAGAACACAAGATTGATGACTTGAAAGTTGTTTAAAAAAACTTAAAATTATAATACTTTAAGATTATTTTAGACTTAAAAGAGGATAAGTATATATTAAGTTAAAACTTAAAATATAAAGAATTAAATAATATATTAGTTGCCAAGGATTAGAAAAATCTTATTTAATTTTAGTTTTTGATTAAAAATCAATTACGTCAAGACAAAATTATGGTAGTATATAAATATTTTAATAAGAGTTTGAATTATACATACATAATTACAAATAAAATTAAATGACATACTTCTAAAATTATAAATATTCAAAAAGTGAAATAAATTTTAAAAATATTAAAACAAAAAATACATCTCATCCTATAAAACTATAAACTTAGATGAGCAAAAAAAAGTGAATTGAAAAATAAGTTACAAAATTTAACAATATATTACTAACTTGATTTAAAAAAAAAGTAAAAAGATGCTAATTGCATAATAATCTAAATAAAATAAAAATTAAATGACAAAATTTATCAAGAATTGACAAGAAAAATGTAACTAATAAAAATTAAATTAAATTAAAAATATTAAGCACAATTAATAAATCTCATAATAATTAAATTGATAACATAAACTAAGTAGTAAACAAAAAAGATATAGAAATTTACAAATTTAATAGTAATAAAAGGTAAATGATAGACTTTATTTAGGTTGAAAAGAAAATTATAGTATTAAAATCCAAAATATCTCTTCCATCATATAATATACCTAAAATAAACCAAAAAAAGAAAAAAGAAAATAAAATAAAAAAGTTGAACAATAAAATCGAATAAACCATAAACACTTAAATAATGAATTAAAGATGTACACAAAGAGATAGAAGAAAAAAAAATATTAGAAAATAAAGAGGACACAAAGAATAGAGTGGAAAAAATATAATAAAATGATGAAAGACTTTATATACAGTGTTATAGATATAAATTAGTTATTGAAGATAAGAGAAAATTATGAAAGATTTATCAAATTATAGAGTTCAAATGATCAAAAAATCTTCCATATATTTAAAGTAGAGATAAAAAAAATTTTGTAAAGAAAATGCAATTAACTTTTGAAATTAGAAATAAATAAAGAATATTGTTCTAATCAATAAAATGATTTTAAAAAATCAAATATCTTTAGAATGAACAAATAACATCAAATTTTATAACTAAAAATTAATTTTTAACTCAACATTCTAAAAATTTAAATTTTGGTCAAAATTGCACAATTATGAGTTCTACGTCATTGTATAGATAAATAGATATATTTTGAAGTTCAAATGAAAGAAAATTAGAGATAATAATCAACAAATAATGAATTTTTTTAAATAAATTAAAATACTCAAAATTCTAAGAATGTGCCATTTGACCTAAGTTGCACAATTAGAATCAAAATTAGATAATTATGGACCCCACACTATTATGCTATATATAATAGTATATGTATAATGTATATATAAAATCCCCATGCACTTGGACACTCTCCAAAGCCTTAATATAATTTAAAGCTTAAAAAGAGATTCACCTAATAAAGGGACTCTCTTTCTCTTTTTTTTTTTAAAGTGGGATTGAGATTCCAAAAGAATTTTTATCTCTTTTCCACTTAACATATTATCTTGAAGTTTTAATTAATTCCAACATATATAATTTATATTAGATCAGTTTGGATTAATTTGATTCTTTTTGTAAATCCAATCCAATTCAATTTGTTTTAAATTGGTTTGAATTAGATAGATTAATCGATTTCTTTATTTACACTCTCAATTAAAAATTTGACAATTTATTTGGCTATTTAACTAATTTGATCGATCGTGCAATACAGGGGTATAAATGGATATTAAATAGATCGAATGCACTGTTTTCATATTTGTATCCAATTCAAATATTCAGACGAATATGGATTTGACGGATATTTATGCATAATTTCTGAATTCAGATCCATTGAATGTCGAATAAATTCAAATTATCCATATTCAATTATTTATTCAAATATATCCATATTTGATTAAAATTATCTGTATTTGAATTATTTTTTGGATATTTATATTTGATAATAATTATTTGAATATTTATTTACGAATATCCAAATATGTGAATCCGTAAACCTATAACAATCACATATTTTTTAATTCATTGAAAAAACAATATAATTTTATTAAAAATAAAGCAATGAAACAAATAGCACAACTTTTAATTAATAACAGACTTTATAATTAATTATTAGCACTAATTAATATTAATAATGACATTTAAGTATATCAATTATAAAGTCAACCAACAATAATTTATGTTGATTAACTTCATTTTTCAATTTTTTCTCTATATTATAATAATTTTTTAAATCTATTATTTTTTTCTTTCCAAGTTATCAATTATAATTTATATATATACATATATGAATTATGAATTTTTTATTAAAAAATGATATGGGATAGCCTAACGTCAGTTCTATTCAGCCCAATAGGCTATCAGGCCCACTAAGCCCAACATTAGTTTTAGAACTAACCCATTTACAACACTTATCTGGTAGAGTAAACTATAATCGACCGTGTTTGACGGAATGTGTCATCTATTCTAGCCTATTTCGCCATAGGCTAGATCGATCAGTTAAATGGTCGACCAACTAGATCCGATTGACCGTTGTTAACCTTGGGTCTCTTTCTCCGGCACTGACTCAGATTTATGTTGCATTTATTATTCTGACAGGTAGCATGCCTCTGCATTAATGATATGTGACAGCTGATACAGTCGCTGCCACCAACCCTGTCACTACCTTTGGCAGAAAAGCGCTTGCTAGAGTAACTATTTACCCTGAAAAACAGGAGATTTTGCCACTTGAAATGGTATCGAGATTTGGAATGATCAGTAACCCCCTCCCCCGGTAAGGACTAAAGCCCACTTCACTTGATAGGGGCACCATGGACAAATCTCGCATGGAGAAGATTATAAATACCTTATATCCAACCACGCTTTGGGTAATGCCAAATACACTTTAATCTCTCCATACTCTGTTCAATTATTCATCTTGACCAGAACTGGCTTGAGCGTCGGAGTGCCTTAGCAGGGGGCACCTCAGCTAGTTTAATGTGTGTTGATTGTTGTAGATCTCAGACCTTGAGAAGAACACAAGTTGAATTACTCGACCTCTCTGGTCGAATATACCTAAAACAGTACCCCTTTTACTATATTCAGCTTTCTCCCTCATCATTTTTGGCGTCGTCTGTGGGAACACTTGAGATTGCAATGAGAAAATGGTAAAAACACACAAAGCCACATCCGGAAAGGAGAAGAATATGAGGTCTACATCTTCACCTCCCTCTCCACCCCTGTAAGGTGCACATGCTCCAGGCTCCAGCACCCTTCAGGAACAAGTGGTGACATTAACCATGACCTAGTTAATGTAGTTGATAAGTGAGCAAATCTCTATTCAGATTTCAACCTAGTTGTATGCCGTGTTAAATAAACACACCACAATGCTCGCCCCCTACCGCTAGTGCTACCCCGTAGCAGCCTCTTTTAGAAAATAGGTCTTCCCAAGACAGTCGTGGCTGTCAAGAATCAAGATGACCGCCCACCCACTGTGAACTTAGCTCGAGATGCCATCAAGAGGAGAGAAGACAACTAAAATTACGGGAAGAGATTACAGACTCAATAGATCATGTTTGACCTAATTGAGCCCAGCAACATGATAGGGTCGAATGCTCCAGGCGTGATTATTGCAATGATGTGGGAGAATCTGTAGACCTCACCGCTCAGCCCATTCAAGCCCCGCAGCGCAATAGGGCCAAGTGAGCCAGGCCATGCCTTAACCAAAACACTACCCAGGTAGATCGAGAGGAATGGGAGGAAGTATCCCATCAAGTCCAACAATTGAATAAGAACCTTGACGAGATCAAGAGGAGAAATACTGAAAGAGCACCTAACTTGGAGGGCCCTCAGAGATCTTGACGCTAGAGAGGATCTCAGTTTGTCCAGGACATCATCAATGAGTGCATTGCAGTTGACACAAAAGTCCCAATCAGTCTACTAAGATATGATGGCTCGACGGACCCCAACGAGCATCTGATGCAATTTGAACACATGATGCAGTTACACAGGCACAATGAATATATTCATGCCAAAATGTTGGTGACCACCTTCCAGGGCATTGCGCTTGACTGGTTTGTGAAGCTTGAGGCATCATCGATTTATTCTTATGACTAACTATGTGACAAGATTTTACACCAATTTGCCAGTAGGAGGAAAGCAAAGCAACCCCGCACCCATCTCCATACAGTAAAATAGAGCAAAGGGGAGTCCCTTCGAGATTTCTTCACCCAATTCAACATGGAGGTTCTCAGGATTGATAACCCCAGGATTGAGTTCTTGATTGATGTATTGTTCTTGCGGCTCAGACACAAGGAGTGAGCCAACACTTTAGTATAGGAATAGCCCAGGTTGATGGAGGAGTTGCTCGACCTGGCCAAGAGATATATGACACAAGAGGAGATGAACAGGATCAAATTTAGATTCTTCGAAGTTGAAAAGAAGAAAAAAGAAAGAGATGACCAAAAACACAAAGAGAGAGGTTGATCTCCCATAAAGCGATTCCATGACTATAAGCCCCTAAACATGCCAATGAGGGAGGTCCTGTATGCTATCCAGCATGATAACCTCCTCAAGAAACCTAGAAAGTTGATGGAGACTGAGGCAATGAAAAAATATAAGAAATATTGCCACTTTCATAAGCAAAAGGAGCACGATATTGATGAATGCTTCAATCTCCAAAATGAGATCGAGAGGTTAACTAGGTAGGGATACCTCAAGAAGTACATAGCCGTGGACTCCCAGGTCAAAAGGGGCAAAATCGATCAGACTCCCTATAGAGAAAGATTGGTTAACCCTAGAAGGGAAGAAAAAGAAAAGAAACCTACCCATGAGGATCACCTACCCATTCGAGGAGTCATTGATATAATTGCGGGAGGTTCCATTAGGGGGGACTGGAAATTGGTTCGACGATAAACCTAGAGGTAACTTGAGTCGGCCAAAGTATCCCACATTGAGATAACATTCCATCTTACGACGAGTGCAGAACCCATCTCATTTACTGATACTGACTTGGCACACCTCGAGGGCAGGAACATCAACCATAAAATAGACTGTCTAATGGTAGTCTCTGTGGAGATTGCCAACTTTGAAGTGAGCAAGGTCTTGGTCGATAATGGCAGCTCAACCAATATAATCTTTCTCTCTACCTTAAAAAGAATGAATATGGGCCAACTAAAATTTGAACCTATGAGCATACCGCTAGTTGGATTTAGGGGATCGGAGATCATACCAAAGAGATCGATCAACCTGTCAACATCGTTTGGAGTGGCTCCTAGAAGGAGGACTTTGATGGTAAATTATCTTATGGTCGATACCCTATTCGCTTATAATGTCATCATAGGTCGACTCGCCCTTAATGATTTTTGTGCAATTGTGTCCACCTATCACTTGAAAGTTAAGTTTTCGACCCCAGCAGATACGGGAAAACTTCTATGCAATATAAAGGAGGCATGGAGTGTTACAACATCTCAGTCAAGTCTAGCGAGTAGAGATCTTGACCGCAACTAAAGACCTCGAGGGATGCCCCTGTAGCGAAACCCAAGGAGTCCCGGGCCAACAAGAAGTGAAAGTTCAAAGACACCAGAGTGAAGTCTGTCGGGGATTTTAAAACCATTGAGCTCGAACAGGAAAACCCAGACAAGATGACCCGTATTGGAACTAACTTAGGCCCCCACTTGAAGTGTCTCATGGTTGATTTCCTGAGAGAGAATATTGACATCTTTGCGTGAAAGGTATTCAACCTTCAAGGAATCGACTCCAACA
>JACGDI010000373.1:739424-815466 GCA_014898725.1 Jacaranda copaia | reverse complement strand
GGTTCCAAATGGGTTGTACTATTTTCTAGTCATGCCTTTTGGGTTGAAGAATGCCGGAGTAACTTACCAGCAGCTAGTCAATTTTATGTTCAAAGAGCAAATTGGTAAATCAATGGAGGTTTATGTCGACGACATGATTGACAAAATAGAAAAAGCTCAAGATCACTTGCTCGACCTCAGTCATGCTTTTGCGATCTTGAGAACCTTTTGTTTAAAATTAAACCCAAATAAGTGTACATTCGAAGTTTAGGGAGGAAAATTTTTGGGCTACATGGTCAGCCAGAGAAGCATTGAGGCCAATACATAAAAAATTCAAGCATTTCTCGACGTCAACCCTCCTAGGATAGTTCGAGATGTTCAGAGGTTAGTTGGAAATATTATAGCTTTAGGTAGGTTCATCGCAAGATTGGCCGACAAGAGTTTACCCTTTTTCAAAATTCTCAAAAATGCCAAGAAATTGGACTTCCAATGGACTGCGTAGTGTGATCAGACGCTAGTTGAACTGAAATAGTACTTGGCCTCAGCCTCCATGTTGGCAAAATCGGAGTTGGGAGAAGTGTTTCGGGTGTACTTAGCGGTCTCCGCTGCATCAATCAGCTCAGTACTGATCTCAACCCGAGATGGTACCTATCAATCGATCTGCTATTGTAGCAAGTCACTCCATGAGCCAGAGCATAATTATTTAGAGATCGAGAAGTTTACTTTAGCATTAGTGACTACAGCTCAAAAATTGCAACCATACTTCCAATCTCATTCTATTATAGTGCTGACCAGCCTTTGAAACAAGTATTGATAAAGTCGGATACATCTGGAAGACTAACCAAATGGCCAATTGAATTGGCAGAGTTCAATATTACTTTCCAGCCTCGAACAACCATTAAAGCACAGGTCCTGACTAACTTTATTACCGAGCAAGTCGACCTACCCGAGATGAGTCCTGAGGCTTCTCTCGTTTGGACAATGCATGTTGATGGATCATCGACCACATACGATGGAAGAGTAGGCATCGCTCTACACTCCATAAATACAGAAGAATACGATTTTGCAATAAAGATGGATTATGCAGTCACAAACAATGAGGCAGAATATGAGGTTGTTCTCGCAGGAATGAGAATAGCACTCGAGCGAGGGGTTGAGCACCTGGTTGTAATTATAGACTCCTAGTTAGTAGCCAAGTAGGTTGGCGGAAGTTTTGAAGCCAAGGACGCTATGATGAGCTGTTACTTGGCCGAATTCAAGCAGTTGCAGCAATTATTCAAAAGGTTTACCCTTAGACAGGTTCCTCAATCTGAGAACGAATTGGCAGATGCTTTTTCAAAATTTGCCAACTCCACTAAGGGGATGAGGGACAAGAAGATCACATTTTTTATTTTTGATAAACCATCAATGGGGCCCCATGAGAAAAAATTGATAACAAGCATCAAAGGAATGACAATTTCTTGGTAGGCTCTAATCAAATTATATCTAAGACAAGGCACCGTCCTCGAGGAAATGAATGAGGCTCGATGCCTTTGGGGTCAAGCTTCCAAATTTGCTCTCAATGAGCATGGATAGTTGTATAAGAGGTCAATCTTAGGCCCGCTTTTGAGGTGTCTTGACCGCGATCACGCTTTAGATGTGTTACAAGACATTTATGCAGGTATGTGTGGCAATCATTCTAGAGGAAGATCCCTGGCCCACAAAGTGATCAGGTATGGATACTTTTAGCCAACTTTGTTGAGAGACTCGGTTGATTATGCGCATAAATATACCTCATGTCAAGTCCGTTCAAATTTGCCACACCAACCCACAGCGTCGATGGTCAGTATTCAAATTTCTTAGCCTTTTGATCAGTGGGAAATTTACATTCTAGGCTCGTTACCAAAATTGACGGGATAATGAAAATCCATAATCATCGCAGTAGAGTATTTTACTAAATGGGTTGAAACGGAGGCGATTCCAAAGATAATGGATGCGGCCATCAAGAGTTTTATATAGAAAAATATTATATGCCATTTTAGTCTACCCAAAGTCTTTATTTCTAATAACGACACTCAATTCCAGAGTAAGAGCACCAACGGTTGGTGCGAGGCTTTGGGGATCACACAGCACTTCACTTCAGTAGGCAATCCCCAATCGAATGGCCAGATAGAGGTAACCAATAGAATGATCCTCAACCATCTGAAAGCCAGGATATAAGACACTGGCTCAAATTGGGCAGATGACCTCCCTAGCGTATTATGGGTGTATAGAACCACTCCTCGAGCAGCTACAAACCATACCCCTTACAGTCTAGTTTACAGGTTTGAGGCAGTAATCCCCTCGGAGCTAATCTAACACACTGCTCGAGTTATCCACTTTCATCTACTGAGGAACACGTCGGAGAGGAAGCTTAACCTTGAGACCATTGACGAATATGGCCAAGAAGTCTATAACACCATGCATATTATAGGTCCAAGATAGTCGAAATCTACAACAAAGGAGTCAAATTGCACCATTTTAAGATTAGAGATCTCATCCTCAAGAAAGTAAAAGTCTCTAAGAATTTCAGTAAGCTCGACCCCAAATGGGATGGACTATACACTGTTATCAAAGTATCAAAGCACAATGCTTACAGAATAGCCAATATGCAAGGAGAAAAACTCCCTTGCTCGTGGAATGCAATCAACCTCAGAAAATTTTACATTTGAGATCATGTTGTATTTACTTATTGAAGTTTTTCAGCTCGAATAAAATTCTAATAGTGTTGATATGATTTAAAGTTATGGTCATAATCAAATGGCTTCATGCCGCCCTAATCCAAGTCGACCCCATAGTCGACAAACAAGCAGCTTATGCTGCTACTCAAGTGGCCTCATGCCTCCATAATCCAAGTCAACGTCGTAGTCATTGAACAAGCAGCTCGTGCTGCCAGTCAAGCGGCTTTATGCTACCACAACCCAAGTCAACCCTGCAGTCAATAAATAAATAGCTCATGCTACCACTCAAGTGGCCTCGTGCTACTACAACTAAAGTCAATCCCATAGTTGACACATGAGCGGCCTCATGCTGCCACTCATGCTTCTATGCTCGGTGTCGACCCTTTCAGTTGATGAAGCAACAAGCCAGCTTTAGCATCGAAATCAACCAACCCGCGTCGATCATGTCGACCCCAGGGTTGGAAATCCTGGTGTTAGCTATGTAGTCGACCAATAAATGTTAAAAATTGATGAAGCTATTGAATGGCCGTGCAACAACAAGGTTACAACAAGTCGACTCAGTCGACAATAATCTTATTTTCCTTCACTATGAGGGCGACAGCTTGGTCATTCATCAGTTACTTTCCACATTGTTACGATAATTTAATTTGAGGTGAAAATACTTAATTACTATCTTTAACACAACCAAATGAAAGAAAAACCGGTCTTTATTCATCAACTGATCGATCGTGGTTACATAAAAAAAAATGAAAGAGAGGGCGCTGGATTAGTTTTGGCAAGTCCCACCTTGCTCGCCTGCAATCCATTCAGAGTCCAAGTCAGGTAGTGCACAGGTGAGTGGTGAGACTGCTTGAGTAGGTTTGGAAGGCCCAGCCACATCGATCATAAAGTTGGTTGAGCACAGTACGTATCAACCTCTTTCTCTCTTAGTTGTGCCACAAAGTCCTCTGCAAATGCGAACTCCTCGGCCAACTGCTCCAACCTAGCATCAACCTCAGCCTTCTTCTTCTGGGCCTCAGTTAAGGGCTTATCAGGCACAACGGTTGCAGCCTCTGCCCTAGGGGCTTGCTCAGCTTCACCCTCATCAGGGTTAAGATAGGCTTCTAATTTTTTGTTCAAGGCCAAGCTTATTTTACTTTTGTCTTTAGGATGGAAAACGTACCCCAGATGCTCGAGTTGCTTTACAGACCTATGGATGGCTTCTTGAGCATTGTCAAGGGACGCGACTGCGATCGCGTCCTGAAAAGCATTTCTAACGATGAAATGTTCAATGGCTTCGTGCCGCATCTCTAGAAGACGGCAATTGAAGGCTTCCTTAGCTTCATCAATCACCTTGGCACGGCTTTGAGCTTGACCAGAATTATAGCTCACTTGTAGGTCTAAATGTGTTTTTTTTATTAAATTGTCTATGCAGCTCCACTCCTCAACTGCTTAGACCAATTGCTGATCCTTGGAGTCAAGTTGCTCTTGCAGTTTGGCCACCCTTTTATTCAGCTGCTCGACCTGGAGTTGTGAGGACTCGAGCTACACTTTAAGGATTTCCATGTCTTTCCCTCCTTGCAACTCCTTCCTTTCTGCCAGCACTAGCTCAGATCGGCAAAAAATATTATAGCCCAGTTGTCCCACCTGAAATACAAAGATGATGTTACTCCACAATACCAGTATGAAATGGAAATTTGATTAAAAAATTATTATCAACCTCATACTTACCATGTTGCAATGGTAGGACAGTGCTCGGATGACCCTGGCTCGATTGAGATTCATTAATTTTTGCTGATTGGATACGAACAGTACTGACAAGAGCCATTTCAAAGCATTCGCAACTGTCATTGCTCCTTGGATAATGGAGGTCATATCATTCACCTCCTTAGTTTAGTCAGTGGTAAACTGGGGAGTAGGCAGCTGCAAAAGTTGGAATAAGGCACTGTCGCCAGACTTTTCGAGCAAGTCATAGCTTGTAGCCGCTTTTTATTTTCCTTTGCTTGTTGTGATCTTTTTGGGAGTCAGGCCCCCTTGTTCGACCATCAACCTTTTGCCCCAACCTGCGGGGCTACTCAAGACAGGATCTTCCTGACGAACGAACTAAGATTCGCCGCTTGTTCGGTCTGTGTAGGTGCCAAAGCTGACGTCAATCAAATGGAACCATTGGTTCTGCTAGAGCTTCTTCTCATCATGCAACGACTACTTAGCGACACTCCTCGTTGCTTTGAGCTCAAACTTAGGATTCATATTGGTTCCGTGCTATTACTTTTTCTTGATCTGCAGGCACAGACAATATAAGCAAACATTATAGTCGAATAGAAAGATATAGTACCTACAATTACAACGATCGATGAGAACCACTACTTAGCTTATCTCCCTCAGACAGGTCGAGTTGGGCCGATGATAAGCTAGCTAATACCAAACACCTTTCCTCAGTCAGAATCGAGGCCTCCATGTGCTCAAATCTAACTAAGTCCCTGATGAATGTGTTAGGCCAGCTAGGAATTTGGTTCCCAGGCATCTCCATGGGCCCCCTCCACCAACCCTAGGGAACAGTGAGAACCCCAAGCCCCTGAATATAGAAAAAGTATTTTTTGCATTCTTAGCCATAAGACGAGGTAGGGTATTAAGAATTTTTGATAGGGTTGAGCAATCAAGTAGTAAAAGCCAGACTTCTCGATTCTACCCGACTTTCATGACTTTGGTAGATGAAATAGATTGGAAAAATTGGCAAAGGAGGCTGGTTGATTATGTAGGTGCATCAGCACGGCAAAACTATATAAGGTGGTAAAATAGTTTGGCAGGAGTTGGGTTATGCACACTTCCAAGCCT
Organism: Jacaranda copaia; assembly: GCA_014898725.1. NCBI lineage: Eukaryota > Viridiplantae > Streptophyta > Magnoliopsida > Lamiales > Bignoniaceae > Jacaranda > Jacaranda copaia. The sequence continues at coordinate 809,974 of JACGDI010000373.1, read as the reverse complement.
ACGAGGAGGTCGACCATCACTTGTGTGAGTAGAAACCTAAGCCCACATTTCAACCCTTCCTCAAACACAGTGATACACTCTCAGGGAGTTCGATGCATTCTACCCCGAGTCCTTGGAACTAGAAGTTCATACTCCATAGGGATATGATACGTTGCCCTAATTTGTATCAGGTCGGCAGGGGTTATTTTGGATGTTATCTTGGTATAATGGACCGAGGTAAACAATCGACCCTAGGTTGCAGGAACTTTGATTAGACCAGTCACACCCTCAAAAACCGCCCTCACATCGCTTGAGCTACTGGAATTGCTCGAACTTGAGCTATTACTAGAAGAACTACTTGGACCGCTATCATGAGGCATTTCAGATGCACTCTCACCCTTAGTCCCCCTTTGATAGGCCACGTTCTTGGACCTAGTGTCCTTACTATCAGAGCTAGTAGACATTTTTTTGTAAAAGAAAAGGGAAAAAGAAACAAATGGGCAGAGTAACTTACAGTGGATGTTTGGCAGGCTCTAATCGTACAAAGTTGGAGAACTTCAAAGGCAAGGATTCAGCCAGATATAAATTCAACAAAAGTGTAAATGAGGGCATATATCCCCAATATTTGTAGGTGTTTGTGCGCGGGAACCCAAGCGTCCGTTATAATTACACCCTGCCCCGTACGCTTCGTATCCTGTGAAGTAACCAGTGCATTAAATGCAACAGAACCACCTAAAATCCTAGTCGTTAATTCAAAAACCCCAATCGAGTATGGCTAACCACCGTAATTACATATTAACTCCCTGTTCCTTCTCGTCGACAAGCTGGACCAGGACCGCGAGTTGGGGGGACTCATGATATGGGATAGCCCAACGTCAGTTCTATTCAACCCAATAGGCTATCAGGCCCACTAAGCCCAACATCAATTTTGGAGCTAACCCATTTGACAATACCTATTTGGCCGACTAAACTATAATCGACTGTGCTCTATGGGACACATCGCCTATTTTAGCTTGTTCCACCATAGGCTAGGTTGATTAATTAAATGGTCAACCAACTAGGTCCGGTCGATCGTTGTCAACGTCGAGTCTCTTTCTCTAGCGCTGACTTAGATCCATGCCACATTTATTATTTTGATAGGTAGTATGCCTCCGCATTAATGACATGTGATAGCCGGTACAGTCATTGCCACCAACCCTAACACTACCTTTGGTAGAGAGGCGCCTACTAGAGGTATTGTTCACCTTGAAAAATAGGAGATTTTGCCACCTGAAATAGTATTGAAATCTGGAATGCCCATTAACCCCTCCAATAAGGACTAAAGCCCACTTCACCTGATAGAGGCACCATTGACAAATCACACTTAGAGAAAACTATAAATACCTCATATCCAAGCACGCACTATGCCAAATACACTTTAATCTTTCCATACTCTGTTCGATTACTCATCTCGACCAGAACTGGCTTAAGCGTCGGAGTGCCTTAGTTGGGGGCATCTTGGCTAGTTTAACGTGTATTGATTGTTGCATATCTCAGACCTCGAAAAGAACACAAGTTGAATTACTCGACCTCTCTGGTCGAATATACCCCAAACAGTATCCCTTTTACTATATTCAGCTTTCTACCTCATCAAAAAATATAAATAATATATTGTTTAATGAACATATATTTGGAGCGAATATTAAACGGATCGGATATGCATTTGCCATACTCGTACCCATTTAGAATCGAATATCTACTAATTAAATACAAATAATATCTGTTTTAAATGGATGTGGATAATATTTTATATAAACGAATATGGATGTGAACAGAAAATAAATTTTTAAATAGCTATTTAGAGTCGTAGTGTAATGTTCATTAGATAAATGTAAATCTTTTTTGACAATTTAATCAATATTGAGATTAATATTGGTCTTATGAATTAAATTTTGTATGAACATATAAACAACAAACTATATGTCTATAACAATAATGTTAAAAGATAAATATGAATTACACAAGTCAATACGAATGATAAAATATATCAAAGAATAGAAAAAATAATCCATAAAAATTTAATTCAACATAGTGAAACAATAAAGTTTCAAGAAGTAATTTTCAGGCAAGCAATTACAAAAGTTACAACATTAGGATTATGTTATTTTATCTATGTTATATTTTATTTTAGTTTATTTATGGCATTTTATAGTTAGAGTATATATACATATATATTTTTTTATATTAGTAGTATATACAAGTTCGATTCGATTTGCATTAGATCAGTTTTTGAGAGTGAAATCGATAATCGGACCGAATAGATTGATTAATGAAAAATTCAATCCAAACTGATTCAAAAAAATTCAGTTTTTACTGATTTTGATTTGATTTAGATTGAATGATCAATTTTGATTGATTTGATTTGAACTCAAACACTCCCAATACACAGTATAATAACTTTTATTGTTACTATTATAATACTTCCTATAACATCATGCGTAATTGTAAGCATCATTTTTATAATTATTAATGTTATTGAATACATAAGAAATATAATGAATGATAAATGTAAGCAACTTACTATAAATTTTTTTTTATAATAACTAATCATCGTTGGGAGCAACCACTGTGCATGCACTAATAACTTTACTCTCATTGCTCCTTTGGTAACTCATAACGGATTTGGCTCCTCTCTAATATACTATTTTCCTAATTACACCTAACATATTTAAATAATTGTCATATTATAAAAAAGCTAATCTAATGGTGGATATCATCTTTTCTTTAACCCATATCAAATTCAACTAGTTAAACAATAAGAATTTTTTAATTTAGAAAACTCAATAATTATTCCTCAAATCTCTCCCATTTTCCAATCACTCAAACTGAAAAATGACTATTACTTTCACTTTTAACAAACAAATTTGCGCGCGCGCGTTAATGGGATGTGGGGGCAACCCTAAACAAGGGGCTTAACCGTGCATTGACGACATTAACTTCAGGAGCATGAAGCAAACAGAAAAACTAATGAATTTTTTTTAATTAAAAAAAATTCTTATTATTTAAACAGTTGAAATAACTTGAGTTAAGATTGTAGTTAAAAAAAATCATTTTTATCATTGCATTAATTTTTTTATGATACGACAATCATCCAAATATGTGGAGGGTGCAATAGAAGAGAAAAATGTATTAGAGAGGAGCCAAATCCACTCATAACCATTGGATTTAGTTGCTGATAGTGTCACACCCCACCAGACCCTCTTAATCCGTAGGCTAGAGATGGATCCAAATTGTTGCATCCACTCCACCGGGTAGAAAATACAGCAAGAACAAGAATAGCAAGAAAAGAAGTTTTGGCTTGAAATACTTGATACATCCGATCCCAGGTACCATCTGCAGTAATCTGGAACTGGCAAATCTACTCCAAACTCAACAATATCTTGCACAGTGATTCGGACAGATCAAAATAAAATTAGCAGTAAACAAGATTTCTGAATGACCAATCCTATATAAAGATCCTGAAATTTACATGTGGATGAGACAGCTGCTCCTGGCATTTCCCAAAACCTCCAGCTTCTCATTTTCTCCAAAAGGAGCAAGTGTAAAAATGGTATATGAAGCAAGTGATTATGGACTCTTTAAGACCAACACTGTTCGATGGACATAGATGCCGGCCTGCAGTGAATTAAGTTGGTCATACGGTTGCTGCCTTGAGAGACAGGAAATCAGATATCTTGTTGGTGAAGAAATCCGGTTGTATGGTGTTATCGGGATTTTGAAGCATCGACAGAGATGTCACTCCTGGTAATAAAATTTAATCGACATCTTTCAGACAATACCGTGAATAAATTTGAGCATCAGAAGCGAAAATGGGGTGCTCACTTGCCTGACAGGACAAGAAGGGTTTTGCAGCCGCCATTTTGTCCGAAAAGAATATCAGTGTCTAGTCTGTCTCCAACCATGCATATCTGGGACTTTGAGATGCTGAATCTGTCGGGTTCAGACAAGGAAACGCATTAGAGACACTTATTTTCTCAGACTATTTCTTCATAGTACGAACTAAAACACTCAGATTCCCATAACAAGCAACTGCCCCTTTAGCCCAGAGAAAAACTCCATCTAGTAGTTTATGTTACTCTATGGCTCGTTCCTACTAATGTATTTGGTCTTGTAGAAACTTCTACATCGGGGAAACCGGAAAAACATTGCAAATACTAGAAGGAAGGAAACAGCCAGGAATACCTGGTTGGACGTCCTGCGCAACCACACACTAGCTAGTAGAAGGTGGTAGAAACATCTGGAAACTTACTTGTTTGCTAAATAGTCCATCATGAAAGTTGAAGGCTTTCCAACGACAAGTGGCTCACGTTGAGTGGATCCATGTACTGCACCAACCATTGAGCCTCCACCTATTGCAAGCAACATTAAGTATGCACCTTAGGATCTAATCATACTCCTACAAATGATTGAATCAAGTACCAAAAAATACGAAAAAAGAATCATTGTTAAAAGGATTTGGAAAACGAGAATCCTATCAAACTATTGCCTCAATGTCTTGATAATTACTCTTGTGGGTATGCTGCAACATACGTAGAAAGTTTACACCTATATAACCAAATTATTTTTCAGAAGATTGACTAAAATCATTGAAGTTCATTCATTTCCCAACATAGCTTAACTTGGGCTCCAAAGTGTTGAAGAAACTCTTAGCAAGCCGTGAACCTATGGTACATCGGAAACTTGCCTCTTTGCCCAATTACCTTTCAGTAGTGAACGAGTTGAAAAAGCCCAAAAGGCTAGTTCTCCTATCCCAGAAATTGTTATCAAGTCACGTGTGATTATTGCATGTACATTATTTTAGTGCACATGAATGTCTGGAAAAGCGTCTTATGAAACACATAAAAATTTAGGTATAAAATAATGAATCTAGAAATAATTCCTGATAAACAAAAACAAACAAAACGATGAGACTGGAGTAACCTGCCCATTCTTGAGCATCTGTAAGATGAGTAACAGCATCACGGTTCGTAGCAATGAAAAGACAGCCTGGGTTTTCACAGATGCACAAAGTTGCATACCTTCAATAAAAGGAGGAATTAGACTTCTACAGTTGGCTGAACAACTGAAACGTTAGTGAAAATAATTTTTTGAAAGTCTTTCCTCTGATATTTGAAATGAAAAGGAAAAGGCAGATGATAAATTTTCTTACAGCATGAGAAACATTTTAACACAATGCAGTTTGGGGGAGAAAGCTAAAAGGTGCAGTAATGCAAATATGCAATTGCTGGTTCATTATCAGGGTAACTTACTGAATCTTGTAATAGTTGAAGTAACGATCGAATCCAACTACCACTGCTCCAACCTAATCAGAAAAATCACAATAAATTAGTGCGAGCATAATAAAAACAATTCTTTCAGCATAAGATTAATGATCACTATGATATTGTTATCAGAATTGTTGCAGAACTTTTATTGATGCTGCTTTTGAAATTTGATATAGTTCAATAGCATAAAAGAATTGAATGTGTACATTTTCGTCATGCTCCATCATAAAACCTGGTTTTAGTTCAATCTTTTTGTCACCATCTTCCTGCAAAATTCAAAAGAACAGATTCCATCAGAGTTGAACATGAGATCATCTGATCATCAAGAAGGGAGGCAATAGAGTCTCCATTTGGGTCTCAAATTAAGAGATACAATTGATGAAGCTAATTGAAGAATCCGTGTGTTGTAAGTTGTTCGGCTTTAGAAAATGCTCATCAATTCGGGGATGACCTACACCAAAACAAGAGTGCAACTATCCATGCACCACATTGAACTCTTAACAGATTGCTTTTGCAAGAAGAACTTTGTCGCGCTTGCCCTACCAGAGTAGGCATCAGCCGCATATGAGTTAGCACGTCGTCGGCTCAGGCTACTCATTGGAACAGCTCACTCACACTTTCTCACCAAAATGATGCCAACACAAGCCACAAATGCTGCCAAGGCTTGGGAGCCGTGTAGTTCCCCTGAATCGCCAGCCGATGGAGCTTGTGTTGTTAACAGTTTGGCTCTCAAAACAGCAAGCTCACAATACCAGTGGGTCACCCTTGCAAGTAGCACTTAGCCACTCACTCTTTAAGTTTCTCTTAGGAGAGAAGTGCAGATATCTGTGGTTCATTCTAGAGGAGAAGATGGCTCAATAAGACGAAGAAACCTTTATGGGGCCACCAACCATATTAGATCAGAGCTCTCAAATGCTCAAAATGAGGGAAACAAAACTATCCTTGTGGAGCATTTGAATGGCAATCATTGCATGTTATCTTGCCGAAATTCTCATACACAGTTCTGTTTGCAGACTATTCTGACTCTACATTATGACTACCACTGAAATGCCAAAGATTGCTACAGTTGTTTTTATTTTGCAATTTCAGTTGGCAATAAATAGAGGTTTAAAAACTCTAGAGTTTTCCATGTTAAAGATCTGGCTGAATGAGCATAGAAGGTTTGTGCACTAAACCAATATTAGCCTAGAGATTAAAATAATGCACTTTCTAGAGCTTCGAATGAAATTTATGTAGAATCTGTTAACATACCGGCCCACCAAGGTAATGAAACCCTGCTAACTCCAGTTCCTTTAAGATTCCATCCTCACCAACAACATAAACCTTGATATAGGCCAAAATGACAATCAGTTATTGGTTAATCACATCCTGAGGTTTACATTTAGTCAATAAACTGGTCTAAAAAATTTGGCGGCCAGATGAAATTATGAAAGAGAAAATGTAAACTGTATATGGTAACAAACATGTAACAGGCTTGAGAGTTATGTATTAGTATAGCATTACGGCTAATGGACAAAATATATGGGCATTCAGAGAAGGTGGGCAAAGTTCATATGTCAAAGCAATAAGTTTTGTAACAAGGGTGGAAGCAAATGTCAGACAGTGTATCACAAAAATTTAATTTTCCATGACATGAATGTCAAAACTGAGGCATTACACAGGTGGCAGGTGATCAAAGATAAGTAATACAGTTGAAAAAGCAATTTCATCTAAGTTCATAAACAAGTGGTGAGGACCAAATTTGAGCAAATTGTGAGATAGAAGCAATGAACTCAAGAATCAAGGAAGGCAAAGAGCAAACTAACTGCTATGGCAAAACCATTTTCAATTTTGTTCTGGAGGAAAGATGGAACTGATTTCAACAAAAGCACCACTTGTCTCACAGGTCAGCGATCAGTTCCCTGAAAGTGCTTTATTTTCTAGTACATACCTTTTTATCTTTCGGGAAATCAATCGACTTTAAGTAAGCAGCAGCAGCAAATGATGATGCAAAGATTTCCTCCTGAAATATTCCTACCAGTTGGAGGTACTGACTTTTTCTACAAAGGACTAGAAGTACAGAACAAAATGACAACAAACCCACCTCACTGACATCAAGACCAAGCGTTTCGAACTTCTTTCCATATTGTTTCCTAGATTTTGTTGAGTTGTTGGTGACAAAAACCAACCTTTTGCCCTAAACAGAGAAGCATTCAGACTGTTAGCATTACGAAGAAAAGATGCATGGACAAGTCAATCCTGTGAACTAAAGGTTTACCTACTCCACATCTTTAACTAGCAATTCTAACACACTCCACATCTTTAACTAGCAGTTCTAATGCACTCCACATCTTTAACTAGCAATTCTAACGCACTAAGACATAATACATTGCTAACACTAAGAAGAATAAATGTATTAAGAGCCTCTCAGAAGTAATAGAGTGCTGACCTTTGATCTAAGCATGTCCAGAGTTTCTGGGACTCCATCTATCAGTTTGTCTCCCTTCCATATAACTCCTGGAAAATATTAAGCAGGAATACATCTCTGAGTATACGTTATTAATAGAAATATAATTCCACGATACACTTAGAAACCCTGACAAAGAAAATGTGTGAGTGCATCTTAGAATCACAACCAACTCCCAAGTTGCGACTGATAGAAAGGGCCCTTCTGACAATGTTGTATAACCGACTAGATTCCTCAATTTGGCAGAATAAATTTCTCTGAATTCCCCTTCTGATCCTTGCTCCCAATTTACTTAAAGAAAAGAATTATGTACAAACAGGGAAGTGCAATTTGAAGTGCCAAAAAGTTCCAGCACAATTGTCTGACATAATCATATCATGAATTCCCTGTTCTCATGTTGCAGTTAGATAAGTAGTAATATAGTTTTGGTAAAACATTTATTGAAAAAAATGGGATCACAAAATTGGCAAAGCTTTTACGAGAAATGATCTGCTGATTCAGAAACTTATGAAAAGGTAATATGCATCTTGAATCGAGCTAGACTCTGGAGTCCCATTGTCAATTGCAGTTTCAGAAAAAGGGTCCCAATTCCCACAACTAGCCTGAGCTCTACGTATACTGATTTCAACATTGGTTCCAACATTCCTCCAAACAGGCAGAGGGCACCTAACAACAATATTTTCATGCCACAAATACATAAAGCCAATTTACTAAACGCAAAAACACATGGAGAAGCCATTGATAACGACAAAAAACCCACCATCACAGTCAAAAATGAAGGTTTCGACAGAATCAATGAGCTGATCAGGGTCCTTCAGCTGCTCAGCAGAGGCACGGGGGATTACAGTTCTTGAAGAAGCAGAGGCGTCCATTTTTCTTGAGGAACTTTTCTTGCTATAACTCCATTCAAATAAGGGTCTAAGAGAATTGCACAATGATGGGTTGCCAATGGAAGGGATTCTCTTGGTGAGGTTTAATCTGTTGCGAGGATTCAAGAACAGAGTGGAGGAAGATGAAGAGACTGCAACTGTTGACAGTTTGCTAGTCAGCATTTTTATGGCTGCTTTAGTTTCTTTGTGTGTGGTTTTTGTTCTTCAGTTTTGTTAAGGGTAGTTGGGATGTTTGTCGTTGGATGGTTAGTTATTGGATGAGGCAGAAATATGAGTGGACGCACCATGTGTTTTATCCAATGTTTGAAAAATTGTGATTCTTGAAATTTTGGTTTTTTTCCTCTTCTTTTAGGAGAGGACATTTCTTTCCTTTCCTTATTTTTTTTTTATTTTTTTGGGACATGTGTGTTGTTATTTTAAAATTGGTCGATTTTTTTTGAACTACAGTAACACTATAATTGTTATCTAGGTCTTAACATTCAAAAACATATTAGAAATTTTTGGCACACTCGTGTGTGCATAAAAATTTTATAGTATGAAAAATTATTTACTTTTTTTATATAATTCTATAGTTTTCTAACAATGTTAATAAATAATGAATTTTTAAAATGAATCAAAAGAAAAGTTAAGAGTGTGTAAATAATGGAAAAAATAAATAAATACTTGGAGAAGACAAATACAACAAGAAAGGAGAAAAGAAAAACTACTTTGTTGGTATTTTTTATAGTGTGGTTATTTTTGTCAACTCATTTGAAACACAACGCTATGGCCTGGATGCTTTATACATAATATAGATAAGGAGCATCAAAGTTACAGTTGATTTAATCATTAATGCTACATAAAAATAGAATTGGGGTCTATTTCGAAAATTAGTAAAATGAAATTCTACTCTTGGAAAGCACTTATGGAGTTAGAGCTCAAGTCTTTTATGAATACTTTGATGCACCTTTTTTGGCTTTGGGAGTTGGCATTTATATTGATGAAGTTCTTGATGAGCTTCAATTCACTTAAGTTTGGGTGCCGAATTTTCATGGGCTCACTAGTTATTTATTTATTTAGTTAGACCTTTTATTTTGCTTTTTATAATTTTACCCTTCAATGTTTTTTCCCCATATTATCAGCCCCCTTTATTCAATTTGAAAATTTTATTTGCACATTGATAGTATATTATAAACTTAATTTAATTTTACCATACCTTAATAATTAATTTCATTAAATTTTAGTAATTTATTTCTAATTTAACTTTGAAACAATTCGAACAATTTAACAATGAACTAACTTGGGGATTCTTAGGTCTCCTTAATTTGTTTTTTCCAAGAAATATCTTGTTTAGCATATTTCATCCTCCAAAGGACTTAACTAAGACAGGTGATTTCTTGATTTTGGGAAGTAACCTTTTTTGAGATAAGATTAGTTCTAAATTTTATTTTCACATTTTCCCTCACTTTCTCCCTTTGTTTGTATTTTTCAACCCTTCAGAATTAGTAAAAAATTTTTTTGGGAAGTTCCAACTTAGGACTGATATATGTCTACTTCTGAGAGTTAGATGTTGGGTGGCGAGACTAATTTGAATTAGAGTTCGAGGGTTCAATAAGAGTCAGTGACCTTCATTGCTGTGGAGTGGTTGGCGCCCTATGGGCAGTCTACTGGGCTCTTGAGCTTGCATAGTGGGAGCCGGGGTATAGCAGCACGTGGTGCTTGGGTTGGTGCTCATGTGGCACCTCAAGTGTGAGAGCTTACTCTTGCAGATGCCATTTTGAGTGGCTATAGTTGAGTCAAAGTTGTTTGTGTTGCACTGCTTTTTCTTAAGTTTGTGAGCCTTTCTTTAGGCATATCACCTAGTCCATTTTGAACAAAAACGCGTTAGTCATTCCTTAGTTTTGGAATCACCTCCTTTATCAAAGTTAGGATCTGGTTTTGAGTTTAAGCACATAGAAAAGTATTTTGCTGAGAAGGGGTCCAAGGATGCTCCTGATGTCAATAGTAATTTTGCTAGTGTAAACAAACAATCTTGTTCATTTTCTTTAGTAGAGTTAGATATTTTAAGACATAAAGTTCGTACCTCTGATGAGTTTGAGTTTATTCTTTTTTCTTTAGAGAATCACATCGCATTGCCTCGTCTAAGGTACTTCACTATTTTTAGCAATTACAGTAATAGTAGTTTTTCCATTCCTTATGATCATTTGTTGTTGGAGATAGTTAGGAGTTAATGGATGTGGCTGAATTAGTTTGCTTTGAACTCCATTGCATACTTTATGGGATTTTAGCATGGCTTTAGGCATTTAGGTCTCTTATCTTGTTAGACAATTTGTGCTCCTTTTTCATGGTGCAAATGGTACTAAATTGAAGCATTTTTCACTTTTTCTTAGGTCAAATTGTAAGTTTTTGAGTGGTTTGCCTTTCTCCAAGAAGCCTTGAAAAAGTTTTTTTTTCTTTATGCAAGATGAGGGTTGGAGCATCCCCTGCATTTGGAATAGTTTGCCGTTGTTGATGCATTTGCAAAAAGCTTATCGCCACCTCGGTCAATGCTTTGATAGGGCAAGATTCTTTGTGTCTGCTTTAACATACATATTCCTTGAGAGTAATTAGTTAATTTTTTTGGCTTCATGTTCGCTTATGCGTTTGTTATTGCATTCATGTTTTCTCTTACATTTGTATCTTTTTCTAGATTGTTTCTTGAACTATTGAGCTTACTTCAATTCATTTGCTCTTACCAGGAAAGAAGATTAATTTGGAGAGAATTCGCACAAGGAGAGCAAAAGAAATTGGTGCAAGGTGCACTGTGGAGAAGTATTGTGAGATTCATCCTCATAAGGTAGCGTCAGAGCCCCCTAAAGTGGCATTTTACGAAGCCTTATGCTCTACTTCTTTCTGCATCACCTTAGATTGATGCAGGTGATCGTATCAAGCTAGTGATTTTTAGGACCAACTAGGATGCACACTTAGGCATTTGTTGGGGCTACTTGCCTAAGATCATCTTGCCCTTTTTATGCTGGTGAAGGTAAGATTTGTTCCACTTGGTTTGCGTAGGAGTTGTTGTATTGACTTTTATTGGGATGTGAATGAGGTTGCTTTCAGTGTGGACAACCTACAGAGCAGAGTTAAGGAATATAATCAAGAGAAATTGGAGATATGCTTCTCTTTCTAGTTGGTAGATCGTGATTGAAAATTTATCTCTAGTAAGTATATTTCTTTTTACTTAGTTTATTTCACTCGCGTAGCATACTTGTATTATGCTTAGTTATTTTATTATTTTGTTTGTTATTTTTGAAACAAGTTTCGAACCTAGTTTTGCAAATATCTTGCTGAGTAAAGGAGATTGCAATTACGATAGCTAAGCTTAAGGATAAAGCTATGGGACTAGCCTAACAACATGTTTAGAAAAGTAAAGAGCTTATAAAGTTGTTGAAGGAGCACAAACAACTAAAGAGAGATGTATTTTGGAGGCGAAGATTGGGATGAAGTTTTTGGAGTCTTCCACTAGGAAGATATTTGTGTCTATTGCATGTTAGGAGGTAGTGAAGGAGTTTAAATGCTCTAACAAGTTCTATCTAAGGTTGACTTGCCATTGCTTGACCCCACTATTCCATTTACCTCTCTACTAAAGTGGCTGAGCATCAAAGGTTGATGCTGATGCCATGGTTGAGGATCTAGTTACTGTGGCTCTACAATAGTAGAGTACGACTTAGATTTGGAGTTAATATTTTTTTTTTCAGTTGGTTGATGATTACTTCATTATTACTTTGTTTCGGTATCTTACTAGTTAGTTTCTTTTTTGGCATCCAAGTATAGGCCAAATGTTGATTTATATTTTCACATTTTAGCATTGTTAGACTTTTCATTTTTTGTTATGGAGATTTGATTCATCCTTGGTCATTTGGACAATTTTATCCTTCATGCTTATCCTTCATGTTATGTATTGTTTATGCATTATGTTTCTATACTTTTTGTTTTTTGGTCTTCTTATTAGAACTGCATTGCAGTGAGAAATAACTAAAAGTCCCTTTAAGGGTTTTATGAGAAACTTAGTTTCCTCTCATTTTCCCCCTCTTTTGGGGGCTCCCTTAGAAAGTCTTATTTTGATGGTGTTGCTTATTGTTGACGCCCTCGAGGGGCTTAGTGTAACATTAGTGACTTATGCCAGTTATGGGTCTTAGTGTGATGTTGTTGTTGCATATCCTCCTTAGAGGTATTGTGATGATTGTTGTAACTGCACACTCTTTTAGAAGTCTTGTAGTAGTTTTTGACATTTGCCATGCCCCCGTTGGAGTCATATAATGGTCTTTTTTGAGTTCTTCACATGCACTCTTAGGATCTTATAGTGGTTTTTTTTTTATTTTGTCACGTGCCCTTTTGGAAGTTTTCTAGTAGTCTATATGTTTTGTGTGCCCTTGAGGGTCTTTTGCCACGTGCCCCCTTAGGAATCTTATAGTAATGTTGGTGTCATTTGCCATGTGCCCTCTTAAGGATCTTATAGTGGTGTTGATATCATTTACCATGTGCCCTCTTAGGGGTCTTATAGTGTTGATAGTGCACTCATCGGTTGCTGTATAGAGTTATTGGTGTTTTCTTTTCTTAGTCAAGGTTGTGTGCCAGTTGTTTTTTTTGAAAGCATCATCTTGGGTCTTAGCATGAATTAAGTATTCCTAACAATCTTAATCACACAATTATGTAATAAACATATCGATAAAGAAATGTCAAAATGCTTTTATTAGGGTAACCATAAGAAACAAATGTCATCTCTCAAGTTAGGGTAATCTTTTATTCATGAAGTAACTAAAAGAAAATCAAAGTATATAGAAACAAAAACTTGAAACTCAAAGGGAAATCCTAACTATTGTAATATCTTAGGAAAAAGAAAAGACTTCAAGGGGCCTTAGAAGGGGACCTCTCTTTTTTCTATTGTGGGGGTTGAGTTGCTGTCATTTGTGTCTTTCTACAAGAGGGTTTCTTCAAGTGCAATTTCGCATTGTGCTAACTTCTCCCCTTGGGATCGTTCTTCTATAGAAGTATTGTGACCATATTAGCTTCTAGGGTCAAACCTTTATCTTTGTCCTTTAAGTTGTTTTCACGGCGCCCCTTTATATCATTTAGGTTGGAAACAAGAATCTTCATTGCTTTAAGATGTTAGCATAGCATTCTCTCATAATGCGCTAGTCACTAATACCTTATCCTATTTCTTTGGGAGTAGAGAACTTCATCTTCATGTGGTAGATCAAAACTACTACCCAAAAGAAGTTCAGAGTCAGGTTCCCTAATATAATGATGTGAGCAGATGAGGTCTTAATGTACTTCAACATCTTTAGGATACTTTAGGGAAGAGTGCTTAAGGATAAGGGGAGAGAAACGTTTCTAGGGCCTCCACCCCTCACTAGTGAATTCTACCACTAGAGTTTATGCAAATGGTGAATCAAGGATCCAAAATGCAATAGAATTTTAAAATTTTCATCACATAAAACTAACTTGATTTGCTATCTATGTGCCAAAACAATAGATTTAATGGAAGAAGCAAAAACCTTAAGAGACACTTCCAAAAATCAAAGTGTAGTGAAGCCGAATGACTCCTCAAAGGATCACCAACACTTCTCCTTCCTCAGCCAACTTTTGCTCACTCTTTTTCCCAAATTATGGTAGCAAAATTTGCTCCAAAATACTTTAAAAAGTCATCCAAATGGCAGCCAAAAACAGGTGCAAAAATTACCCCAAAAGCCACTAAAATAGAAGAATTGTTCTTCTTACAGGACTCCTCCTTATTCACCACCAACTGCTCCGATCGTTGCAACTCTAATGAAGTCCACACACCTTTAGTAGGCACTCTTTATCCTGTATCTTTAGCTAGAATAGATGGAAGAAAATAGAGGAGGATTGGAGAGGAAGAGAGGGAGGTTGGACGAGAGAGGTCAAGAGAATGTAGGAGGTAGTTTTTTATCACACCAAAAAATGGAGAGGAGGGAATTTTTGCTAGCAGGATATCAGCCATTATGTGGTCTCTTGGGCCTTTTATATGGTGCAATGGATGCATCAAGAAGCCTCTAGATGCTCCCTTCATACCTTTAGTCCAAGTGGTGCCACATTAGGGGCTAAGTAGAATTTTTAGTCTTACTAATTAAAATCTCTATTTTAATTAGCAAATTAAATATCTCTACATATTTTAAATGAATTATTCCATTTAATTTTCCCTCCAAAAACTAAGATTATCTAACATCAATTAAATTAACTATTTAATTTAATTAATCCAACGAACCCCTTAAGTTGACAAAACTAATTAAAATTGTCACATGACCAAATTAAATTAACACTTTAATTTAATTGATCTAATTTAATTTCTTAAATTAATTAATTAATTAATTTAATCCCTTAAATTAATCAAGCTATTGTGACCAACTTTAAATTAGTCAATTGGTCTCTTCCAATCTTGAGTAATCTTATTATCTAACCTCTTTAGTATTTTATCTATGTAAGTAGCTTAAAGGAGCCCTAACATCCTTCTTGATCTATCTCTATAGATTCGTTTTCCTAATATATAAGATGTTTCTCCCAAATCTTTCATGGAAATCTCATTCAGAATTTTTTTTATTTCAAATGAGAAGAATGCCATTGACATAAAGTACAACAAACAGAATTGAACTCCTAATAACTTTTTTTGTATATACATGTTTCATACGTTTTTTTATGAAGCCAAATGATTTGACCATCTCATCAAAAGGTATGTTCCAACTTCGGGATGCTTGTTTGAGTTTATAAATAGACCTTTGGAGTTTGCAAATCTTTTGCTCACCCCATTTGAATGTAAAGCCTTTTGGTTGTACTATATAGATTTCTTTATCAAAGCTTCCATTATGAAAGACTGTTTTTACATCCATTTACCAATTCTCACAACAGCTATGGTAAGCACAATTCTAATGGACTTAGGCACAACAACTCATGAAAAGGTTTCCTTAAAATCAATACTAGGTCTTTGTGTGTAACCTTTTGCCACAAGTCTAGCCTTAAAGGTAGTTACCTCTATATTAACTCTAAGCTTGCGCTTATAGATTCACTTGCAATAGATCGATACTATACCCTCCAATGGAGCTACCAAAGTTCATATTTTGTTGGAGTATATGGAATTTATTTCAGATTTCATAGCCTTAAGCTAATGACCCGAATCTACATCTGATATGGCTTTCTTATAAGTCCTTGGATTGCTATTCAATTAACTAGTCTCATGAAGGAATCCAAACATTTTAAGTTGCTTCTTGAATCAATTTGACCTTCTAGAAAGTTGTGTATTTGGCTCAGTTTTTTTTTTTTTTTATTTCTATCGCTTGTAGGATAGGTTAATCATCTTGAACTTCATCTAATTCAACAATAACTTCTTTTCTATCTACTAAAAACTCCTCTTGTAGTAAGATGGCATTCCTTAAACAAACACCTTTTATTTCAATAGATAAGAAAAGTAATAATCCAAAGACTTTTTTAGGTATCCCACAAATTTAGACAAGAAGGATTTTGCATCTAACTTGTCTCTCATTAGTCTCTTAACATAGGCAAGAGACCCTCATACTCTTAAATAAGAATAAAAAGGTGCTTTCCATTCCACATCGCATGTGGGATGTTTGGCAATGACTTTGAAGGTAATATATTTAGTAACCTCACCGTTGTTACAAGAGCAAACCTCTAAAAGAAGATAGGAATATTGGTCAAGCTCATCATAGACTGTACCATGTCCAACAAAGTGTGGTTTTTCCTTTCTGTCACTCCATTATGTTGGGATGTGTCGAATAGAGTCCATTACAAGAGAGTCCCATTCTTTCTTAGATAATTCAAGAATTCAATTCTTAAGTATATTTCTCTTCAATCTAATCGAAGAGCCTTAATTCTAAGTTCAAGTTGCTTTTCTACTTCATTCCTATAGTCTTTGAATCTTTTGAAGGTTTTAAATTTGCACTTCGTAAGATACACATGTTCGAATCGAGTGAAGTTATCAATAAAAGTAATGAAGTAAGAATAGCCTTCTATCGCACTAACATTTAGCGACTTACATACAATTGTATGGATAAAATTCAAAAGACCAGTGGATTGCTCTGTTTGTCCAACAAATAGAGCCTTGGTCATCTTTCCCTTCAAATAAGACTCATAAGTATGTAAGTCCTCTAATCCACTAACATTTAGTGGATTTAGGGCTACTAACTTACTTATCCTATTTTTGAAAATATGTCCAAGTCTAACATACCAAAAATAGGCATTTTCTTGGGTTATATTATTTTCTATTGTTGTTTTGTTGAATATGCAATAGTGATGGTTGAAAGTCTAAAATGTATAATCCATCATACAATGCACCAATAGTGCGAAGTGTTGGAATAGTGCCTTGCAAGCCAATGAGATTGCCCTTGTAAAATCTATTTTCTTGTAAAACAATCTTGATTGATTAATATTCTTTATATGACCATTTTCATCTTATATTTTATTTCACTTTACTAGCATTTGGATGAAGCCCGCAGATCACTGAAACTGCGAGACTTAGTTTGGTGACCATGGAATAAGTCTCACACGATCGTGATCTCAAATATTTCAAGTCATAGGATCTTAGAGGCGGGGCATCTAAGATCTGGATAGACTTACATTAATGATGCATAAATTTAAGAGTTGGAGATTGCTCTATTCTATGAGCAACTATACGAGATATGGATGCATATTAGTGGGTGCTTGCTAGAGAGTAAGGTGTTGAACACCCACTGAAGAATTCACTAGATAGCCATAGTGGCAAATCGGTAGTGGCTAATTCTCTCACTTACGCTCGTGCATGTTATTAATCCTTTAACTTGAAGATCTATGATAACCTTGTATCCAGTCATCGTGCTTTGATGTTTTTTGGGCGGCCTAGAGAGTCTTTCGAGTTGAGGTTGGGTATGTGCTAATTGGCATGGAGGTTTGTGAGATCTAAGATGGATCTGACTCATCGTTATTGTGAAGGGTGAGTGCATCTTCTATGTATTCTATAATGATCAATTCTTAAAAATCCTTGCATAAGATGGTGTGACAATTTGAAAAAAGAGTTTTCCAAAGGTGAGATCACACAATGGGATCAAACATTGAGAATAGAGATATAGTGTCGAGGCTATTAAGAGCTGACAAATATCTTATCCTAGGCTTTTTTTGAGAGATAAAAGATGGAAGGATCGTATTTACATGGTATGCTTAGAGTTAGAATAGTTCTCAAAAAGCATTCATTTCAGTCAATTAATTGGGCACCATGGGCTTGAGATTGGATATTGACCATAGAGATTAAGTACTCTTCAATTAATGAAGATTAATTAAATTAAGTCATTAGTTTAGAAAAGTTTAAACTAATGTAAATATTTAATATTTTATAAGTCATGAAGAGTTGTGAGTCTATATTTCATGAATGGTAGAACCTAATAGATCACACACAGAATTCAATTAGCTTCCTAATTGATAGAGAAAATTTTCTAGGTGTTAGAAAACTAACTCCTAATGGACCGATTTTATGGTGCTAAATTTGAAGGTCATTTTTGGCTTGATTAATTTAAGTGTTAAATTAATCAATTAATTTAAGAAGTTAAATTAGATCAATAATTAAGGAGTAAATTATTTGGTGCCAACATGACGATCAATTGGTCAAATTAACTTAAAGAGTTAAGTTAACAAATTAAGCTTGAAGAGTTAAGTTAGTTTGACTTAAAGAGTTAAGCCAAAGGATAATTAATTGAATTAAAGAGTTTAATTTAGTTAATGAGAATAATGAATTTTAGAGGAAAAATTCAAATGAAGAGTTCATTTGAATTAGCGTTTTAATTAATTTGGAATTAGATTTCAAATATAATTAAAATACACATAAAATTCAAATGAGATTTGAATCTCATTTGAATTTAATTTGCCACCTCAGCACCCCACTTGGCTGCCCCTCCTCATGGAAGGTGTGAAGCCACCTAGGTATCACACCATTCAGCATCTATATATAGATATAGAGAGAGGATTAGCTACCATATCACACCATTTGTGAGAAATTAGAATTTTTGCAATTTCCCTCCAAAACCCCTTGCAAGCATTACATTCATTTGTTGAAAGCTTTGCTCTCTTTTTGTCTTCTTCCCTACCTAAGATCGGCCTCCACTACTATAAATATCCTTTCTTATTCCAGCTTATACAATGGAGATTTTAAGATTTAATTGGTGTGTGGATTATAACAATAGAGGCAAACAAGAGAGTTTGCTTGTTTTGGAGATCCATTTGCACAGAGCTGATTTGGCGAATTTCTCCAAGGAGTTCCATAAATATTTTTAATCCAAAATTTTTACAGGGTGTTTTTCAAGGTGTTGAAAAGTTATCGTAATTTTCTTGGAATTTTTGGAGGAGTTTTGGTTGGGCAATATTTGCACTCTTCCAGCTACACCAATTGTAAATAGTTTCTAGAATTGTGAAGAGTTCACAAGTCTCTCCCTGGATTTTGCTTTTCAAGGTAACGCTCTCACCAAATCTAAATTCTTAGCATGATTTGATCCTTTGTATGCTTGTAAGCACTAGTTAATTTCATGCTTTTGAAGTTTTGATAATTGGATCCTAGTGCCTTGCTTTCATGAAGATACATAGTAACAAGGATTTAATACAAGTTTACAATCTCATAAGTTTAACATAACTTATGCCTTTGACTTTGGCCACAACTTTTGCTCCATTTCCAAGGTGGAGGATCATATCTCCATCACTTAGATTCATTCTTCTTTCCATCATTTGCAACAAAATACAAAGGTGAGAACCATATATGGTATCAAATACACATGAGAAAGAATTAATTGCAATGTTCACTTGATTAAACAACATACCCTTCCCTAAGGTAGCAAGCCATTCCTTACAATTGAGCTTCCAATGCCACAATTTGCCATAATAGAAACAAGTTGTATCCTTTTTATCCTCTTTTTTCTTCTTAACTCCTCTGGATGCTTTCAATGGTCATTTCCCCTTTAGAAGAAGAATCGTTTTTCTTCTTACCTCATTTCTTCTTACCTTTTGGGCCTCTAGAGTGGTAAGGGAAGCAATCACTAGAGGCTTGTCCTTTTTCATGGTCGCCTCAACGTTTACCAATACTTTGGTCAAATGAACTCAACAAGAATTGGAGGATCAAATCTATGTAGAGATCATTGTTCATAATTGCATCTAAGTGAAAAGCTTCTCAAAAAGCCCAATAATCTTTACACCATAGTCATGAACATTGGATCCCTCGGCCATCCTACCTTTAAAAAGTTTCTTGGACAATATGAACCCCACATACCTAGTTTTCACAGTATATAACTTTTATAAGTGAAAAAAAAATATCTAAGGCATATTTCATGTGTTTATGGGACTTTTGAAGTTCATCAGACATTGAAGCCATAATGAGACAATGGGTTTGGAGTTATCCTCAACCCATTTTGTGAATGATTCACGTGTCTTTTGATAGGTACTATCCCAAATGGTGTCCGGGGGATCGTAAGTTAGAACATATGTCCATTTCTTGAAATCTAGAATGATTTTGAAGTCTCTAAGCCAATCACAGTAGTTCAGCTCAGTCAATTTATTAGTTTTCAATATGATCCTTAGTAAATTTTTAGCCATTCTTGATAATTCACAAACTACGAAAGCGAAAAAGAGAATATAAGAGTTTGATTGAATTTTGATATTTAAAACATGATTATAGTCTTTCAAGCATGTTTTACTTCTATTATTTCTTCAAATTTCTTACCCTCAAAAGAAATTTGGGAAATGATATTTCCTAGCGAGAATTAAGGTCCAAAGACATCACTTGTGGACCCACAACTTGTAAAACATCCACGCATAACCCCAAGGTAGGTAACTTTTATTAATTGCATCTCCATGCAATCTTTAATATGTTTTCCTCACTTTTTATGTAGATCCATTACTCATGTGACATCTATATTACTAGACTTTAAGTCGAACCTATCAATCCTATTAATTGTGAACTCAATGAACATTCCACGACTCGTGAGATAATGTCATAGCCAAGTCACAGTAAAATGCATCTCATGCTAAGATAGTGATCATAACTTTCTGCTAAAGTACGTTTTACAACTTGTGAGACAACACGCAATCATGATAGCGTCCCATGTCCCAAGCCTATTGGTAGAAGGTATGGATTATAAACCCCATTTAATTTTATCTATCTTGACTTAAAATTGATTGAACATAGACTTTCTAAGTGTGGAGTTTGCTTGCTTGGAAGATCTCATCATTTTATCTTTCCTTATTTAGGCCCTCTATCCTAAGCACGCATCATCATGTATCAAAGAATAGAGAAAGCATAAATAAAAAATAAACTTAGCATACATCTAACTGTGGGATAAGCATGAGTTATGACCAAGTGATGCACCTAAAGCCATTGGTGCATCATTTGGTTGATTTAAGTAGATTAGTTAAATGAATAGATCTTATTTATTACATGTATATATCCCATGCATGGGTTTTCAGGCATTCAAATCCTCCTTTGGCCTCTTTGTAATATCCAACAATTGCAAGAAAAGAAAATCCTCACCACCTAAATGTACTACTCCCATTACAATAACAAGAAATATACTTACATGATGAAAAACAAGAGGCATGCAAGCCCCATTTAATCACAACCCATTCAATCAACTCTGAATTTAATTAAATCAAGTTAAAAGCTCATATTTATCTCCATCCATCCACAATATCATACATTCAACAATTAAATGAATGATAACAAGATTTGACATTCAAATCAAGTAAGAGCCTATCACATAAACTATTGATTACAAGCAAACTAGCAAGCATTTCTCATGCATAACAAATTTTGCACATCCTTGAAAAAAGCATAATAAATGTAAAATTTGGACTTTTAGCATGCAAAAAGTGCCCAAGATTTCATAAAAAACTAGTATAACACTTATTCTACCAAAAGGGACAAAAAAATCAAATAGAAATGGGGAAACGGCCATCTAGCAGCGCATGGACTGCACCATGGCAGCAGTTCGGCCACACTGTGTGGCAGTCTGCTGCCTTGATGTGCAGTAAGCTCGCCCACAGTGGGCAGGATGTTGAACAACATCAGCCCACACACCAAAGGTGTGCCGTTTTGCTCCAATTTTGTTTTTGGATACTCCAAACTCAATGTTCACCCATTTTTGACTTAATGATAGATTTTAAACGCTTCAAAATCTGAAAACAAGGTTTTCAACATGCTCCAAAAACCAAAAATTAAATTGAATTATCATTCAACAATATGCTAATTTGAAGAGATCAAACCCAATTGAATCAAAATACACAAAAACACAAATAGATCCAATCCTATTGAATCTAAGATTGCTAAATCACAATCTAGCAATTTAAAAACATGCTAAATCATTTAACATAATAATCATGCTAAATCCACATCTAACAATAGAATCAAATTTATACCAATACAAACTAAATCACCATCTGGCACATAATGGTAGAATTCAATTTAATTCATCAAGAGACACATACACCAACTTCAAATCCTCTGATCCATCAATTGAATCAAGGAATTGAAGTTAAGAATTAATCCATTACATGAATCAGTTATAATTAAAACCAAAATTAAGGCGTGGAATTGGCTCTGATAATACTAGAAGTAAATGGTGAATCAAAGATCCAAAGTGCAACGGAATTTTAAAATTTTCCTCACATAAAACTTTAAAATTTTCATCATGTAAAAATAACTTGAATAAATGTCTATCAAGGATCTATTTTATGCCAAAATAATGGATTTAAAGGAAGACGCAAATACCTTAAGAGATTCTTCTAAAATTCAAAGTGTAGTGAAGCCGAATGACTCCTCAAAGGATCACCAATAGTCCTCCTTTCTCAGCCAACTTTTGTCGACTCTTTTTCTCAAATTTCAGTAGAAAAATAGCCTCCAAAATGCTCTAAAAATTCATCCCAAATGGAAGCCAAAAAAAGGTGCAAAAATTGCTCCAAAAAGCCACCAAAATAAAAGAATTATTCTTCTTGTAGGGCTCTTTTTGTTCACCACCAAGTGCACCAATTGTTGCAGCTCTAATGAAGTTCACACACCTTTAGTAGGCACTCTTTATATTCTATCTTTGGCTAGAATAGATGAAAGAAAATGGAGGAGGATTGGAGAGGAAGAGAGGGAGATTGGATGAGAGAGGTTAGAGGGAATATAGGAGGTAGTTTTTGATCACACCAAAAAATGGAGAGGAGGGAATTTTTTCTAGCAAGATATCAGCCATTATGTGGGCTCTTGGGCCTTTTATATGGTGCAATGGATGCATCAAGAAGCCTCTAGATGCTCCCTTTATACCATTGGTCCAAGTGGTGCCACATTGGGGCCAAGTAGAATTTTTAATCTTACTAGTTAAAATCTCTATTTTAATTAGCAAATTAAATATCTCTACATATTTTAAATAAATTCTTCCATTTAATTTTTCCTCCAAAAATTAAGATTCTCTAACATCAATTAAATTAACTCTTTAATTTAATTGATCCAACTTAACCCCTTAAGTTGGCAAGACTAATTAAAATAGTCACATGACCCAATTAAATTCATACTTTAATTTAAATGATCTAAGTTAACACCTTAAATTATTCAAGCTATTGTGACTAACTTTGAATTAGTCAATTCATCTCTTCTAATCTTGACCAATCTTATTATCTAACTTCTTAGATAATTGCTCCAAGTACTCTAGAGTGGCCAAAGGCTTTTTTGTGTGATCTATTAGGTTCACCAATTAATTAGACATGGGCTCAAAACTCTTTGTGATTTATTTAATATCAAATATTCCAATTAGTCTAAACTCTTTTGAGCTAATTTATCTTCTATTAATCTCCATTAATTGAAAAGTACCCAATCTCCATAATCGATATCTAGCACAAACCTATGAAGCCAATTCAATTAGATGAATTAATTAGTGTAAACCTTGCCGCTTATAATTGACATGCAAATTCGGTTTTTTCATTTTCTATCTCCCAAAAGAAGTCTAGGACAAAATATTTGCCAGTTCCCTAATAGCGTTGATAACTATGCATCTATTCTTGATGTATAGTTCCAATTTATGACCTCAACTTTGGAAAATTCCTTTTTCCAAATTGTCATACCATTTTGAGTAAGGATTTCTCAAAATTAGCCATCATAGAATACATACTTCACAATGAGCAAACATATCCTTTTTTTGAACTCACTGATCTCCATAATAAGTAGTTGTGCCCAACTTAAGCTCCAGGTGAACTACTGAGTGATTGAGACAAAATCAAAGCATAAGTACCTATGTACAAGGTTACCATGAAACCTTAAGTCAAATGACTAATTATATGCAATATTATAAGCTAGAGAATTTTCCATTATTGACAAGCCACTTCGGGTACCTTATAGATTCTCTAAGCGAGTTTTTAGTGGACTTATTATCTAACAAACATTTACTAACATGCATCTATGTTGTACATGGATTGCCCATGAAACGGGCAATATCTAATCTTTTGTAGTATGCATCATTAGTGCAAGTCTATCTGAATCTTAGATGCTTTGTCTCTAAGATTTTATGACTTGAAATATTCAAAATCATGACCACAGTGACTTGTTTCACGATCACCATCACATGCATGACCAAATCCCATAGTCTTATACGATTTTAGGACTTCAACTAAATATATGTGAAGATTATCATAAAATGCATAAGATGAAGATGACCATTCTTAGAATACCATTCAATCAAGATTATCTTTAAGGAGTAATGATATATGCCAATCTAATTAATTGGCGAGCACTATTCCAATAGAGTGTTAATCTTTTGTAGTTAGATGCTCTTTACACCAAGCTAGAGGAAGGTGTAATGAAATAATGATGTCTACTAAGCTTCTACTATCCACCAAAATCTTTTTCAACCAAAAGTTAGCAAGAGAGATTGAAATCACTAGAGCATCATTGTATTCACCTCTCTTAGTCTCTATATCTTCTTTTCCAAAGACGATGTTGGGAAGCGAAGGGTGCACTTTGTATATCCCTAGAACTGAAAATACAAAGTAAACTTGCATCTATTGTGCTACTTTCATGCAAGCATCTTCCTTGTATTGGAGAAGCCACCTTGTTAGATTACTTAAATGACTCTCATAGTGGGCAAGTTGTTTGTGTCATGTTGATGCTACCTCTACGTCTGCTTTGATTGTTCATAAGATGAGCATCAATGGCTTTTTTCATTTTTTATTTCAGACCTCTTCTTGGGATCATGATACCTCCAAGATACATATTCCTTTAGGTATCCCCATTGGATTAATTTCTCAATCTCATCTTTCAAATTCTAGCATTCCTCAATAGTGTGTCTACGGTTATAGTAAAAATGGCACCACTTTTCATATTTTACCTCGTGGGGGTTATCAGCAATTTTTGGAAGGTGGTTAGATCAGGCTTTATTGTTCAGCAATGACTAAAATGTTGATTCTTAATGTAGCAGGGTAAATGTATCTGGAGAATATACCAAGAGAACTACACTAACAATCTTCCAAGTTTTCATTATTTTTGATTCCTTCTTCTCGCAACTTGCACTTATTAGCATCTAGAGGGGCCATTGCTTTCTCTATTTAGATATGTTTCTCTACTTAAATGAGGAGTTCTTTTAGGATGATATACAACTTTCTTTCTATATACTCTAAGAATTTCTAATACTTCAGGTTTTGTTGGATAATGTTGGGCAGGAACTCTTAGCTGATATGTGGGATTTAGTGAATTACTTGGATAAATCGGTTGATATTGCCATTAAAGACTCTTTAGCCTTCTGCTTGATAGTGAAAATGTAAACTACTATCTTCAATTTTTGCAATTGATGGAAAATTGTAGAGGAAATGTTGTGCCGCTTGCTCCTAGTTAGTAATTGATTCTACAAGCATTTATTAAACCATGCCAAAATATGCTTGGCGAGAATGGCGCGGAACACTTTATAGTAATAGCCTCCTTTAGGTTGTAGAGCTCTTTTCTCGCCAGAAATTGTTAAGGTGCTCTTGGGGATTAGTTGTGCCATCAAACTCTAACAAGTTATCAATCTTCATACAAAAAGGGAATGACTATGCGAGGATAGTTGGGCAAAATGGGATAGGCTTTAGGAGAGCGACAACCATGGGAAAGTATTCATCTCCTAATCTTATTAATCGCTAGGGTGAAGAAGACAGTGAATCAAGGATCTAAAGCTCAACCAAATTTAAAACCTTTTATCACATTAAATTAACTTGATTTACTATAAACCAAGGATTTATTTAGGAAAAGCAAATTACCTTAAGAGATTTTCCAAATCAAAGATGTAGTGCAACCAATTAACTCCTCAATTGCTTCACCAACACGCCTCTACTCCTAAGTCAATTTTTTGCCGTTTTATTCCTGAAATCATAGTAGTTAATCAGCCTCAAAGAGACTACAAAACCATCCTAAAACAGCAGCAAAAATTATGGCAAAAATAGCCTCCAATTACCTCCTTGAATAAAGAGTTCTTTTTCAACTTGGACTCATTCTTGTTCACTACAAAGCATCCTAATTGTGATGCCTCCAATGAAATCCACACACCTTTAGATCACTCTTAATATTCCTATCTTTTGCTAGAATAGATGGAGGAAAAAATGGAGGGTTGGAGAGAAAGAGGGAGATTGGAAAAGAAGAGGATAGAGAGATTCTAAGAGATAGTTTTTAGTCATGCCAAAAAAAGATGAGAAGGGGGTCGGTGGGGGGAGGGATATTTATATCTCTTACTAACTAGCAACTTGAGGATTCCTTGGGCTTCATATTGAGTGTATAGGTGCATAAAGGACTCTCTAGATGCACCCTTCACACTATTGGTCTAAGTGATGTCACTTAAGTGCCATGTAGGATTTTAATCCTACTAATTAAAATCTATATTTTAATTATCAATTTTAAAATGGACTCTTCAATTTAAATATTTTACTCAAAAATAAGACCCTCTAATATCAATTAAATGAAATTTTTAATACAATTGATCCAAGTTAACTCCTTAGGTTGGCAAAACTAATGAAACTTGTCACATGGCCCAATTTAATTAACAATTTAATTTAACTCTTTAAATTAATTGATTAATTTAACCCTTAAATTAATTAAGCCATTGTGATCAATTTTGAATTAGTCAATTCCTCTCTTTCAATGTTGATCAATTTCTCCAAGCACACTAGAGTGTCTAAAGGCTTTTGTATGTAACCCATTAGATTCACCAATCAATTAGATATGGGCTTGCAACTCTTTGAGATTTATTGAACATTAAATATTTTGATTAGCTTAAACTCCTTTAAATTAATCACTCTTCAATTAATATCTATTAATTGAAGAGTACCTAATATTTGGAGTCGATGTCTACCACAAGTTTAGGAATCCTAATCAATTGGATAAATTAATTATTGTGAACCTTTTGGTTTACGATACCATGCAAATATGGTTCTTTTGTTTTCTATTTCCCAAAAAAGGCATAGGCTAAGATATTTATTAGTTCCCTAATAGCCTAGATAACTATGTATCTAATCTTAATGCCTAGTTCCAATTTATGACCTCAACTTTAGAAAACTCTTTTTTGTTTTAAATTGTCATATCACCTTGCGCAAGTACTTCTCAAAATTGGTCATCATAGAATACATAATAGATCAACTCATTCTTCATACCTAATCTCTATTCAAATGACCCGCTACGTGACTAGGGAAGAGTCAAAGCAAGAGGACCTAAACACAAGGTTACCATGGGCTCTTAGGTCAAAGGACTAATTATATGTACTGGTGTAAGTTGAAGAACTTGCCACTACTGACTTACCACTACATGTATCTAGTGGATTCTCCAGGCGGACCTTCTATACCTTGTTCCCTAACAAGCACCCACTAACATGTACCCATATCTCATATGGCATTGCTTATGAAATGAAGCAACATCCAACTCCTTGGATTTATACATCATTAATGCAAGCCTATCTGGAACTTAGATGTCCTATCTCATAAGATTCTACGACTTGAAAGATTTAAGATAACTACCGTGTAAGACTTATTTCATGATGTACCACCCTGTATGTGACCAAGTTCCACAATCTTATGTGATCTAAGGATTTCAACCAAATGCAAGTAAAGTAAATATAACCATAAGATAAAGATGACCATTTAATGAACATCATTCAATCAAGATTGTATCACAAGTGAAATAATTTACATGCTAATCCAATTAGCTTGCGAGGCATTATGCCAATAAACATGAATGATTGCTAAGTAAGTTAGAACTCTAGTTATAGTAGGCAATCATCGTGATGGGTCAACCCGAAGGAAAAATTGCGTCATATGTTGAGGTGAAAAGCGAGGCAATGCCCCATTCTTCATTCCCCCTGTGTTCTATCCTCTTTGAGGATGATTAGGCTTCCATACCCCAACAAAAATACTGGGGTTGCTCTAGAAGATAGTGTTTGTCAGCATACTGAGCCATCGCTTTGGCTATAGCTTGTGCGAAGACATTCTCCACTAACGCCGTATGATGCTTCTTGAGCCATATGTACCTTTAGGGCAAGAGTTTGCTATGTCGGGGTGTTCTCTAGTGGTAGATGCATTTCAAGTGCCAACAAAAGTGTTGGATAAGATTGTGTTTCCAGTAGATCATTATTTGTATTCTTACTCCATTGTGCAACTTGAGCATTGGTATCTCAAGCTCTAGATCTTGTTCGCATCCTTAATGTTGCTTACTTCAAGAGGGATTTTTCCACTAATGGTGCTAACATTATGCTGTACATAAATGGAGTTGAGGCTCCTTCTAAAAATTTGCAAAATGAAATGGGCTTTTGCTCTTGGAATATGCTCACATAGAGTCAAAGCTTGAGTTTTTTATGAAAGCTTCAATGCCTTTTTCACTGCAAAAATGTTTTACTAATGGAAATTTTTGATGGAGCATATCTGTCATAAATTTTTGATAGAATTGCATCAAATTTCCAACATAATGGAGGGACGTCAAAAATCCTTCCCAACTTTGATAAAGAAACTAGAGAAATTTGGCACCTTCTTGGTGCCAAATTTTTCAATGTAATATCTATCAAAAACTTTTTCGAACATGCATTTCAATGAATATTCCATCAAAAAATCTAAAGAAACTTTTTAGATTTAATATTAAATGCTTTACTAATCAAGGGAATTATCTGACACAATTCTATTGAAAATCTGTTTGAAAATTAAACTTTTTAGTCACCCAGAATCTTTCATTTCTTCCCTTTTTCTTTCTCTTTCTCCCTTCCCATTTTATCTTCTCCCCTTTCCTTCTTGAAGTCACTCCCAAAAAAAGGACAGCTATCCACCAATCCACCATTCACCATCGCTACTCCACCGTCATGCCTACTAGTAATTTATTTGGTTTTATTACGTTAATGTTCTCATATATGTATTATACATATATATGTGTATGTATTTATATATATGTGTATGTATGTATGTATGTATATATTTATATTGTTTGAAAATTAATTATGTTTTTAATTTAAATTATGTGAAGGTTTTAGTTTATGTATTTTAATGCCAATGTTTGATTTAAATAACTATTTAATAGTAACTTGTAACTGTACATCATTTATAGTTTATACTCAAAAAGTTTTTATTGAATTAATTTATAATTATTCAATACGTTCAATACCCCAAGGTATTTTAATTATAATTTACATTTTGGTTAGTTGTTGATATCTAGCACTTCTATACGTTCAATACCCCAAGGTATTTATAGTTTACATATTTTGATAAGGTAATCGTGCTTTTTTCTTATGCATATGGGTTAGTATTATAGAAATTTTATGTCTTTATCAATAGTAATATGTGCTAAGTTTAGAACTTAGAATTGGTGGTTTAAGTTGGAAGATGGGCTTTGGGGGAAGGGGTAGAGCCTTCCCATTTATATTTGTTGGATTATTGTTTGCTTCCATGTACGTCTATGGAGTAATAAGGAGTTGTGATATTAAATGATCTTTTTTATCATGTTCTGTGATATATGTCTCTGTAAATATGACTAAATCTATCTCAATAGTAATGAAATATTTGTATCTTTAGTTTTCAGTTACACTATAAAATGAAATTAATCATTTAATTATAATCTTAAAATTAAACACTACTTAAAATGACGAAAAAATATGAGTAATTAATCCATCATCCATTAACACTTTGTTAATATCAATAACATAATTTTTCTAATTATGTAGATAGACAGTATTTCTCCACATAAAGTTTGGATGTATAATAGGTTGTATTTTGGGCATTCTAGAATTAGGTAGGAATTTATGGCTTTGGTTGAGGAATTTATTAATCATGCACACGGTTTGCCTTAGTTTACGAGAGATGGGAACATTATTTGCCTCTACAAATAGTGTCAAATGAAATGTCAATTGTTAAAACCTAATGAAGTACTAGTTAAAATGAATTTTTGAAGTGTATGATTTTGAGAAAATTACTATTATTGGACATACCATGGAGAGTTGATCTTTACATGCAAACATATAATTACACATTTGATTGTGGCGCAACAACTAGTGGTCAATAGGATCAGTATCCTATGATGAGCTAAATAGATATAAAATAATTGTATATGATGCAGCTAGGATTAATTGGAGGTATGAGGATGCACCATATCAATCTAGCAATGGCGAAAAACCTAATGAAAATGTTCAAAGTTTTAATACCCTGCCATTCAAGTACAATCATCTATTATGGGATGGATGTGATATGCACTCTCCTTTGTCCATCACTATAAGAATGCTCAGAATTAAGAGTGATTATAATCTATCTCATAATACCATGGATGAAGTACTATGATTAATGTTTGAGGCCATCCCATGAGGGAGTGTTGTACCTACTAATTACTATAAGGCACGAAAGCTAGTTAGTAGCCTTGGTTTGGTGACCAAAAAATTAATTGTTGTGTGAACAGATGTATATTGTATTAAAAAGAAAATGAAAATGAAAATCAATGCAATTTTTGTGGAGCACTTAGGTACAAATCTCGAGAAGAAAGCTCCAAGATGTGCCAGTAAAAAAAATGCACTATTTATCTTTGGTTCCTATATTGCAAAGGTTATATGCGTCAATGAGTTCAACGCCTCACATAACATGGCATCAGGAGAACTATCAAGCAAATGGTGTCATGTGTCATCCATCAAATGGGAATGCTTGGAAAGAGTTTAATTTAACACATCCAAAATTTACAAGTGACCCTAGATAAATGAGGCTTGGTTTGTGTGCCGATGGATTTGCACTTGTCACTCAATTTGCATCACTATATTCATGCTAACTTGTTATAGTGACACCATATAATTTGCTTCGTGAAATATGTTTGACATCACTATATATGTTTTTGACATGCATTATTCCCGAATTAAGAAATTAAAACCTATGATATATGTCTACTTGCAGCCTTTAATTGATGAACTGAATAAGCTTTGGACATCAAGTGTTCTCACTTATGATGCTTGCACGAAGCAAACTTTAATCATAAAAGCTACTTTAC
Source organism: Jacaranda copaia (assembly GCA_014898725.1). NCBI lineage: Eukaryota > Viridiplantae > Streptophyta > Magnoliopsida > Lamiales > Bignoniaceae > Jacaranda > Jacaranda copaia. The sequence goes on along the minus strand of JACGDI010000373.1, from coordinate 778,873 downwards.
TGTGGACAATAAATGATTTCCCAGTTTAGAGTATGTTGTCCAAGTAGATGAGAGCAAGTAAATTGTCTTACCTATATTTAACAGAATACTCAAAAGCATTCTCTTTGAAAAATGGCGGAAAGAACTATATGTTTAAGTGTCATCGACAGTTCTTAGATCATGATCACTAATAGTTTCTTAAAGAATCAAGTTGAGAAAAATTCTCCTTCTCCCTTGTTGAATGGAGAGCAATTATGGGATTTGGTATGCAATTTGCCCAAGATTACTGAATGTGGTAATGCTCTTAGAATCCCGGGGTATAGTGTGTGGCACAATTAGACCAAGAAAAGTATGTTTTGGCAACTACCTTATTGGAAGACTAACCAATTGAGACATAATTTGGATGTCATACATGTAAAGAAGAATATGTTTGACAATATATTTAACACTATCATCGACATTAAGGGAAAAACTAAAGATAATGTTAAGGCTCACTTGGACTTGAATGTTTATTGTAGGAGGCGTGAGCTCGTGTTAATTCTGATGGAAAATGGGCAATGGGGCAAGCCTAAAGCTAAGTATATCTTAACACCTAATCAAAGGAAAACTGTGTGTGAATTGGTCAAGTTATTACGAATACCTAATGGATATTCTTTTAATTTAGCTAGGCATGTCAACACATATGGGCATATAATTTATGGACTAAAGAGCCATAATTGTCACATCTTCATGGAGCAAGTACTACTAATTGTATTCAGAGAATTGTCCGACCATATATGGAAGCCTTTGGCCTAGCTCAATTAGTTTTTCAAGGACTTATATTCTACAACTTTGAGATACAATGATTTGGATAGCATGGAGAAAACATTCCTATAATTTTGTGCAAGTTGGAATGGACTTTTCCTCCAAAATGTTTTGATTGCATAGAGCATCTACCGATCCATTGAATAAAATAAACAAGAAATGGAAGACTTGTGCAATATCGGTGGATGTATCCATTTGAGAGATAAAATATTATTTTTATTTAGATGCTAAATTATTGAAATTGTTAAATACTTTTGACTATATAACTCTAAAGTATTATTTATATTACACTAAAGGAGTCTACAAGATTGAAAAAAACTATGAAGCAAAAGGCACAAATGAAGGGGTCAATTTATAAAGCATTTGTTTGCAGAGCCTTTCTAATTAAGATGAAATTAATTTGTCACATAAATCTCACATAGTAGATCTTATCACCAAGATATTTTGTATTTAATTTCAAGTTCAATACTCCCAATTACTGATCAGAAGACCTAAAAAATTTTTAGCATATATACCCATGTGCAATAATGTATTAATTGGCATTTGTGGATTAGTTAAGTTAGACTCTCTTTGTTGACCATTTGGTCTAATCTTAAGTTTTAATAATAAGCCAACATATTGGCATTAATGATTTTTCTTGGAGTGTTCCTTTTTAGATACAAGGGATCATATAACGGTTGATGTTTGATCTAGTTTTAAAAGAAAAAAATTAAGGGAAGAATTAATATCTAGTTGATGGGAAGTAATCAGATGGCACTTATTGGTAACAACACTAGAAAAGTTGATTTTCTTTACCGAAATGACCTTGAAACTCCAATAGCCAAATTTAAAACTTGAATTTAATATTTAAAATGGATCTAACGAAATTAGTCTGTGTTGATAAGACATTTGCACAAAAATAGAAAACATCGAAAGTTAAACATAGGAAATTGACGTTAAATCAAAAGAGGAAAATTTAGAAAGACTCCATACTTGTGAGTAACATTCACAAACAGCTAAACGGCCCATAAACAATCCAAGATAGACCTCCAATAGAAGAGAGAATAGCTAGAGAAATATTCAAACTTGTGCCAATACCTATTTCAAGTTTTCTCAAGCTTTCTAAAGAAATCTCCCAAATCTATAACCTCTAAACCTATTTTTCTATTTTCATAGATTGATAGCTAAGTGCAAATCATTGTTTAAACTTTGTATAAACCTAACCTCACTACTCATTATACTCATCTTGTAAGGTAAAGATTTATCCATAAAGTTGCAGTATTAAAGAAATTCATATTCTTAGGAAACATAATTCTCCGATTGAGATTTATTCATAAAATCTGGGCGCTAAGGGAATTTGTTTCCTTGGGAAGCATAAAAAATCATTTAAACTTTGTCTATAGAAGTTGGCTTTGAACTTTGTCCTGCAAAAAGTTGTTAAAGTGTCGAAGGAATTTATTTCTTTGGGAAGCACCCATTATAAGTTTGACCTTAGCCGTATAAAAAGTTAGGTTTTTTACTGTGCTTGTAAAAGTCAAGGTTTGGTACTTTGTGCCATAAAGGACTGAGTTGTTGGTTGAGCCTAAAACAGTTAATATTGGATTTTTTCATACCTTAAAGAACCATGATTTTCCACTGACTCTATAAAGGTCAAAGTTAGCCTTCTGTACCATATAGGATTAGACTAGGATTGCACTTGTAATAATTTGGTTTAGGATTGCTCTTAAAAAATCTATATAAGAGGTTAGATTTTAGCTTAAAAAAGATTAGTATAATGAACTTTCTCTAAGTCTTAAGTTACAAAGCTTAGGTAGAGTAGCAGGGCCATTCGATCCGAAGCTCTCTAAAACTCCTATATTCCTCGCTTGCTTTATTCTTTACCATTAGTTGCCTATTAATTACTATGCAGCACATTGTCTACTATGCTACTACTAATCAATTATCTATTTAAGTGTTGCAAGTATTAAATTAACATAATCAAGAAGCAATCATTCCTTAAGTTATTTTGTTGTGTGTAAAAAGTTGAAGAAGCATAATTCACCCTACCTCTTATGCTCTACTCTATACCACAATTGGTAACAGAGTGTAAGATCCATCACGACCACCATAGAACTTCATGCTAAAAGTTTATGTCACAACAGGCTTCTGTTATTCAATGGAACAAATTATCCAATCGGAAGAAAAAAATATAGAAATATATCATAGCTGAAGACTTTAGTCTGTGGACAATCATTACAAGAGGACTATTCATTCCAACCATGGAAGATGAAAATAGCGCATGGAACAAAACATGGTCGGAATATAATGCAGAAGATAAGAGACATATTTCACTCAACACCAAAGCTGAGAATATCATTATGTGCTTTCTCACAAAGAAAGAATATAATACAGTAAGATCATATAAGTTTGCAAAAGAAATGTGGGATTTGTTACAAGTTACTCATGAGGGAACGAATCAAGCTCGGGCTGAAAGAATCACCATTTTAGTACATTAATCTAAGGTGTTTATAATGAAACTTAAGGATCATATCAAGTAAATGTATTCAAGGTTTACAAAAATCATCAATCCTTTTAATGTGCTCGAAAAAGTGTTTTTAAAGAAGAGAAAATGAGGAAAATCTCAAGGTTTCTACATAGAGAATGGACTCCTAAAGTTACAACAACCCATAAAGCAAAAGATTTCAGCAAACTAAGTATGGCTGAACTCATTAGTTCATTACTATCACATGAAATGATGATTTTAACCAAGGAACGACTTGCCAAAAGCAAAATAGAGAAGAATGTTGCATTAATAACAACAAATAAGGATCAATTTGAAAGAGATGAAACTGACAATAATGATAACAATGAGGAAGAAATTGCATCACCATATGGAGAATAAAGTTCCTGAATAGAATTAAAAAAGCTTTCTGCAAAGGAAGAAAGATGCAAACTTAGAAAATGGAAAGAATCAACCAAAATCCTCGAATCTAGTTTTTGTTATGGTTGCCATGATAAAATTAGCTCCAACAATTCCTAGGTTCCCAAAACTAAATCTCTAATTTTTGCCCAACTTGAGATAATTTTGTAAGACCTTAAAGTAAATTAAAATCACCTACAATTCCCTGGAAACAAATTAATACTGAAATTGTAAAAGATCTTAAAATCAAAATCAAAGAAACACCTTATCTTTCCATTTGTCATCAAAATGCTACAAAGATTATTTAAAACAACACATTAGAAATAGAATACAGAGAAATCCTCAGCCACATAATTTATGGTGAAAAAACAGTAGTCTAATACTACTTTGGAGTTTGGATAATAAATGCATAACAAAATAATCCCACAATTAAAAAAGAAATTCTTTTTGTAGTCTTGTATATCTCTAAGTTCCAAAATGATTTACTAAATCAAAAATTCTAGCTAAGGATAGATTGTAGAGCAACTAAAGATATCCCAACCAAATATGTGCAAAATTTAGTTCCTGAATCAATTTTTGCCATATGGCAAGCCATTTTGTCAGTTTTTTATTTTGATATTGAGTATATTAAAAGTTCCAACAATTTATTTTCTGATTTCCTATATAGAGAATTTTTGCAAAAATATCCAAAAAAAATAGAAGGATCCAACCCAAGGTGAAACTTTACGCAATGCAAATTCCAAAAATTAAATATCCCTCTTTTTGAAATCCAAAGGTCAAAGTCAAAGTCAAACTCTTAGTGCTAAGGCCACAAACACCATAAAATCTTACACCATTCATAATCCTGCTACCATATTTACAAAATTCCAAATAAAAACCCAACCACAAATAGCACTTCAAATAGCAATTCACCCCATTTTGGAAGCTAATTTTGATAATGCAAGGAAAGTCTCCTCAAGAATTCACGAGGAGGTAGAACGGTATACTCCGTTGGATCGACCTACAACATAAAATACTATTAGGCTTGCTGAGGTGGCCTTGACTAAGATCCTCTAATGCCTAAGTTAATATCAAGCTGAGAGCTTAAAAAGCAAGTTAAATGGAAGAGGATATTATAAAATGGACATACTTCTATAAAGTGTTGACCGCAAGTATTTATATAGGTTGCACTTCTAGTAGAAATGACCTTTCTACCTTGATCTTTAATAATAATCACCTCTTTTAGGAAGGGTAAATTTAACCATTTTGTTCCATGGGCTAGCTGGGAGCCTCACAAGTTGACAAAAAAAACAAGCAAGTGCATTCATTAACATGCCTTAGAGAGAGAGAGAGAGAGAGAGAGAGAGAGAGAGAGTCTCCTCACACCCAAGCCAAAGCCACATCCTACACCACACAAAGATATTAGGCTATTAGGCAAGCTCCATTGGATCTTCTCTCATTCGGCTTGTTAAAGAAAGGCTTGCTAGAATTCCACCATGAACTAAGAGGACCATAGCACAAGGATCAAATCCATTTCTTTCTTTAATCCATTTTTTATGCACAGGATCCTCACATGGAGGTAAGTGCAGAGCATAATTTAGACTTAGGATAAGAAGAACAACAGAAGATCAGAAAGTATACAAGTTAATGCTGGAATGGTGCCTCGTAAGCCAATTAAATTGGTATGTAAACTATTTCACTTGTGATACAATCTTGATTGAATGATATTCATTAAATGGCCGTCTTTATCATATGTTCATATTTACTTCACTGGCATTTGGTTGAAGCCCTTAGATCACACATGACTACAGGACCTAGTCATGCATTCGGTGGTGATCATAAAACAAGTCTTACATAGTCATGAACTTAAATCTTTCAAGTCATATGATCTTATGAGATAGGGTATCTAAGATCCTAATAGATTTGCACTAATGATGCATAAATCTAATAGTTAGATATTACTCCATTCATGAGGAAGCCATATGAGATATGGGTGCATGTTAGAGAACAAGTTCATTGAAAGCTTGCCTGGAGAATTCACTAGATAGTCGGAGAGGCAAGTTGGTAATAACAAGTTCTCTAACTTATACTAGTGCATATAATGAGTTCTTTAACCCGAGATCCATGGTAACCGTATGTTTAAGTCTATATGGTTTGACTCTTCCTTGGGCACGTAGTGGGTTATTTAGGAGGAGTTTAGGTATAAGCTACTTGATATAAAGGTTTGTGAGACCTAAGATGGGATTCGACTCTTCATCATTGTGAAGGGCGGGTGCATCTCCTATGTATTTTATAATGATGTATTCCAAAACATCCTTACACAAAGTCGTATGAAAATTTGGAAAAGGAGTTTTCCAAATATGATGTCATAAAGAAGAATCAAATATTGGGAATAGAAACATAGTATCGAGGCTATTAGGAGCTGACAAATATCTTACCTTAGGTCTCTTTTGGAAAATAAGAGATGGAAGAATCGTATTTACGTGGTATGCATAGAACTAGAATGGTTCTCTAAAAGCATTCATTTTAGCCAATTAATTGGGCTCCATGGGCTTGAGGTTGGACATTGACCACGCAGATTGGGTACTCTTCAATTAATAAAATTAATTGAATTGAGTCATTAGTTTAAAGAAGTTTAAACTAATATGAATATTTGATATCTTATAAGTTATAAATAGTTGTGAGTCTATGTCCAATGAATGGTAGAACCTAATGGATCACACACAAAAGCTAATAGCAAATCCTACTTGATAAAAGGGAGTTTTCTAAGAGTTAGAGAAATTCCTTCATGATCGATTTTGCAGGTAGACAATTGATGCAATTTATGGTCATTTTTGGCTTAGTCAATTTAATTGTTAAATTGATCCAATTAATTTAAGGAGTTAAATTAGAACAATTAACTAAGGAGTTAATTATTTGGTGTCACATGACTATCAATTGGTCAAGTTTACTTAAAGAGTTAAGTTAAAAATGATTTGCTTAAAGAGTTAAGCAAATTGACTTAAGAGTTAAATCAAATGTTAATTAATTAAAGTGTTTAATTTAATTAAAATGAAGGATTAATTTTGGAGGAAAAATTCAAATGAAGAGTTCATTTGGTGAGGTATTAAAATTTATTTGGATGACATTTCATGAGATGAAATGAAGATTACAAATGAAATTCAAATGCACACAAAATTCACATGCCACTTGCTTGCCAACTTGTAAGTAAGTTAGCATCCACTGGAGGAAGGAATGATGCAACCTTAGCATCACACCACCCTTTCTCTATATATAGATATCAAGTGAGAGAGTGGCAACCATATCATATTGTGAATGCAATCATCTAGATCTAAGAGTTAGATTCTCTCTTTTTCCCTCCAATTTCCCAAGTGTTGACTCATGTGTTGAAGCTTTACTTTTCTTCATCTCCTACCTCCAAAATCATGCCTTCATCGTTACATATCTTCTCTTTGTCCTCCAACTAACATGAGAAGAATTGGACTGCGCATTGGTGTGTGGATCCTGTCATTAGAGGCATGACAATTGGATTGCTAGCCTTTGGATATCCTCTATTTAAGTAGTCCCTTGGAGACATTTCTAGAGAGCCTTCTCATTTTTCTATTCTAGCTGAATTTTCTACTATAGATCCATCAAGGTGTTGGTAAAATCTAGTTAAATGTTTTGCCAGATAAAAAATCATTTGGTTGGGCCAAAGTTGCTGGAAAACTGTTCTGTTGTTAGGAGACAATTTTCAAGAAGTTGAGATCTTTTTCCAAGTTCCTTCGATTTTGTGAAAATGAAGGTAATCCTCATACCAAATCTAAATCTATGGCATGTTTAGATCCTTAGCTTCATATGTAGCTTAGTTACTTTGGCATTTTTATGCTTTGATTATTGGATCCTAGTACTACATGTGACTTCAACTACAGCCTTGAAAAGGCTATGGAGGAAATATGAAGTAAACTAGATGGCAATGTATATGTGTGAAGGTGGAAGGTTTTATTTAATATGAACTTCAAACTAAACTCAACTTGATCACAAAGTGGAGTACAATGCCCTATTTATAGGTATGGAACTTAAAGGACATTGTAGTATATTAGAATAATCCCTTCGGAGTCCACGATAGCTATCCTATTTGAGGGACACTTGTCATCTATCTATGATTACAAGACATGACTCTAATAGGCATGTGGCACCTCACTAAATATAGTAGTAGACATATGTCACGACATAAAAACACATAGCAAAATACAACGACACATGTCAAGCTGACTAATTTACAACACCAGGACATGTGTCACACAACTACCTAGCTTTATTACAACTCAGGGACACATGTCAAAATAGGAGGACACATGTTGCTTTATGGCTATACATGTATAAACTTCCTTTATTGACTCTATCTATACTATTGGCTTGGTATTACATTCTTCAAGATTGTCCTCTGGAATTGTGATAGTCATTGTAATCCTAGGACCATGGGATCATCCAAAAGAGTCCAAAACCTTCCCAATTGATTCCAATTTCTTAAGCTGGTTCTGGATCTAGTTTTGGTATCCATCCGAACTCGTCATCTTGGAAAGGATCAATGACGCATGAGGTGTTGATGAGCAATAGTTTTGGAGGGTGTGTTGGCACCTTTTTCATGTAATAAAGATACTTGTACAACACATTTCTCTCTTCATGGTTGCGATCAAGCGATCCTAGAAGAGATTTTCATAAGTAATAGTAGGATGATGGTTGTGGTTCTGTAGCTTATCCCATGTAAAATGGTTTGTGAAATATAATGATGACTTATATTTCTAATCATGCTTCTTCTTAGATGGCTTTGTGAAATAATTGTAACCAATTTTCTATGAAATCAAACCACAATAGGAATACCCAAAGCAACGATAGCTCATTTTGTTTATCATGTAAAAACTAGACCATTTTGTGAGGGGGCATCTATGCTACAAAATAAAATAGAACTACCATGCACCGTAGGTACCATAATCCATCTTCTGGCAAAAAAACGATGGTGAACAATATTGGAAAACATAAGAATGGATAATCCAAATAAAAGTAAGCTTTGTTGGGACTATAATTAATTACATTTAAAAACTTTGCAAGTTAAAGGAAAAGATTATTCCTTGCAAAATCTTTAATGCCATTAAGGGTTTAGAATGCTTCATTGGATATAGGAGTAGCTGAAAAAGTATTTGTAGATATGCTTGATAAGGATGAGGCCATTAGGATAATGGGAATGGTTTTGGTGGTGGAAATAAAGTGGATAGATTTTGGTCTAAAGAGTAGGTCAGAGATGAGATTGGCATCTCCTTTGATGTGTCGTACAGTGAATTGGTACTCAAATAACCAATTTTGTTAGAATGGTACCCTGCAACCAATTAGATTAGCATGTAAACTATTGCACTTGTGATATGAAGGAGAGTGCAGCACAAGGATCTATATAATAAAGCAAAAATAGCTAAATCAAAACTTGACTACACTCCATCCAAGGATCAAATTATGTTTTAAAATGGATTTGAGTGAAGATAAATACCTTGGTCACTTAAAACCCAATGTAGAATTTAAGACAAGATTGAACTCTTCAAAACTGTCTCCGGCTAGCACAACAAAAATCTAGCAACTTTTACCCTAGCAAACCGCCTCTGATTTGACTGAAATTTGGCTACCATATTCCCTACACCTTTAGGAATATCCAGTAAAAATTTCAACAACAAAAAAAAATCAACAAGTACTCCAAATTCTCTTTCAACTGATCTATATTGTAGTGGATCTTCAAGGGCAAAGCTATCCAAGTATCTAGCCTCTAATGAAATGATCCACACACCTAGGGCAAGCTCCAATCAGCCTTTAGTCAGCTGGATCACCAAAGGATAAAGAAGTGATGAAGGCCAAAAAGTGGAGGGAAAGGCAAAGAAAGTGAGTGAAACTTCAACATATGTGTGTATCCCACATGTAGAGGGAAAAAGAGAATCTAGCATGAATACAAGCAATATGGCTAGTGAACTCTATTTATAGAGGATGAAGGGTGTGATGCAAGTTGGCATCACACCTCCCATGAGGTGAGGCACCACCTAAGCAAGCAAGTTGTATGTGAAATGTGAATTTTACTTGAATTTGAATTTTATTTGGAGTCTTCATTTCATCTCATGAAATGTCATTCAAATAAATTCTAAATGCACCTCAAATGAACTCCCTCATTTGAATTTCCCTCCAAAATTAATTCTTCACATTAATTAAATTAACTCTTTAATTTAATTAATTAGTCTTAACTTAACTTCTTAAGTCAACTAACTTAACTCCTTAAACTAGAAGGTGTTAACTTAACCCTTTAAGTTAACTTGACTAATTATATATCATATGTCACAATTAAATTAACTCCTTAATTTAATTGATCTAATTTAACTCCTTAAATTATTTTTATCAATTTAACAATCAAATCAATCAAGCTAAAATGATAAAAAATTAACCAACCGTTTTCTCCACAAAATCGGTCACTAGGATTATTTTTCTAACTCTTAGAAAATTTCTTTCATCAAATAGAACTTTCTTTAGGCTTTTGTATGTGACTCATTAGATTCTTCCATTCATTGGATATGGGCTCACAACTCTTATGATATTTGAATATCAAAATATTCACATTAGTTTAAACTCTTTTAAACTAATAACTCAATTCAATTAATCTCTATTAATTGAAAAGTATCCAATTTTCATGGTCCATCCTGTAAGCCCATGGAGTCTAACTAATTGGTCAAAATAAATATGCTTTTGGTGAACCACTCTAGTTTTATACATGCTATGCAAATACAGTCCTTCCGTCTTTTATCTCCTGAAAGAGGCCTAGGACAAGATATTTGCCGACTCCCTAGTCACCTCGATAACTATATTTCTATTTCCAATTTTCTATTCCCCATTATGACCTCATCTTTGGAAAGCTCATTTTCAATTGTCATACTACCTTGTGCAAGAATTTCGTGGAATTGATCATTGTAGAATACATAAGATATACGCTCGCCCTTTACAACAACAAAGAGATAGATCACATCTTAGATCTCACAAACCTCTATGCCTAAGCAGATCATGCCCAAGCTTAGCTCGAATGACCCTTAGAGTGGTCAAGAAAGAGTTAAAGCATGAGAACCCAAACATAAGGTTTCCATGGATTCTCAAGTCTAAGGACTAATTATATGCACTAGCATAAGTTGGAGAACTTGTTACTATCAATTTACCACTATGGCTATTTAGTAGATTCTTCGGGCGAGCTTTCAATGAACTTATTCTCTAACAAGCACCTACTAACATGCATTTATGTCTAACATGGATTGCTCATGAAATGGAGCAATATCCAACTTTTTAGATTTATGCACCAAACATTAGTGACATAGAGGATCTTCTTACTTGTGAATCTTGTTTAAAAGGAAAAATATTTTAGGCTTCTTTTGTAGGATAATTAGAGCGAACCTTAAGTCCTTTAGATTTAATCCATATGGATATTAGTAGACCACTAAAAGTTAGTGCTAGAGGTAGCTATTCATGCTTCATGATCTTCACCGATAATCATACTCACTTCAGACATGTGTATCTTATGAAGTTTAAGTCCAAAACATTTGAAAAGTTCAAAGAGTATAGAAATAAAATAGAAAACCAATTAGGACTAAGTATTAAAGTTCTTTGATTGGATTGAGAAGACGACTACTTAAGTTCTAAATTCTTGAATTATCTAAAGAAGAATGGGTTTCTCTCTCAATGGACACCATCCGACATACCCCAACACAATGGAGTAGTCAAGAGGAGAAATTGTACCTTGTTGGACATGGTACGTTCCATGATAAGCTTCACTGGTATGCCTATATCCTTTTGAGGATATATCTTAGAAATGGCAATGAGGCTACTAAATGTAGTACCCTCAAAGTTTATGCCAAAGATACGACATGAGATGAGGTATGAAAAAGTGTCTTCTTACTCTTTTTAAAAGTTTGGGAGTCTCCCGCACACGTTAAGAAGCTAATGGGAGACAAGTTAGATACGAGATCCACTTTGTGCAAGTTTGTGGGATACTCAAGAGAGCCTTTGGGTTATTATTTTTATGATCCTTCAGAACAAAATGTGCTTGTTTCAAGAAACACCATCTTTTTGGAAAAAGAATTTATATTAGATAGAAAAGGCATTGTTGTTGAAATTGATGAAATTCATGATTATCATAACATCCTACAAGCTGTAGAAATAAGTTAATATCAAGAGCCTAACACATAACCTCTGAAAAGGTTGAACTAGATCAAGAAGCGACCCGAAAGGTTCAAATTCCTTCATGAGACGGGCTAAGCAAATAGTGATCTTGAAACCTAAGAGGAAATTATGTTGGATATAGATTCAAGATATTGGCTAGACATCATGAAATCCAAAATAGATTCCATGTACTTCAATAAAGTATGGACGTTAATAGATCTACCAAAGGGTATAGTACTTGTGGTTGCAAATGGATTTATAAACAAAAGTTAGGAGCCAATGGAGAAGTTACGACCTTTAAGGTGCGACTAGTAGCAAAAGGTTACACTCAAAGACTCAGTATTAATTTTGATGAAACCGTTTCACAAGTCACTATGCCCAAGTTCATTTAGATTATGCTTGTTGTAGCCGCATATTATGACTATGAGATATGGTACATGGATGTAAAAATTGCTTTCCTCAATGGAAACATTGAAGAAGAAATCTACATGGAGCAACCACAAGGTTTTACATCCAAGGGGAGTGAGCAAAAGTTTTGCAAACTCAAAACGTCTATTTATGGACTTAAACAAGCATCTTGAAGTTGGAATATACATTTTGATAAGACGATCAAATTGTTAGGCATTATCAAAAATATGTATAAACCTTATATGTACAAAAAGGCTAGTAGGAGTTCAGTACAGTTTATTATGCTTTATGTTGATGACATTCTTCTTATTAGGAATGAGAGTGAAATATTAAAAGTACACTAAAGTATGGTTGTCTTCACAATTCTCCATGAAAGATTTAGAAGAAGCATCATCTGTATTAGTAATGCAAATCTATAGAGACAGATCAAAAAGAATTTTAGGGCTTTCCCAAACACCATATACTGACAAGATACAAAAGAGTTTTAATATGGAGAAATCCAAGAAAAGATTCCTTTCAGTAGAGCATGGCCTTCATCTCTCCAAGTCTATAGCCGCTAAGACTAACCATAAGAGAGAAAGGATGTCTAACATACCTTATGCATCCATTATTATGAGCATAATATATGCCATTCAATATACAAAGTAGATGTAGCACACACTCTATGTGTTATGAGATACTTTAAATATGACCTGATGAATGTCACTAGATGGCTGTAAAAGCAATCTTAAAGTACTTAAGAAGAACTAAGGATTTGTTTTTAGTATATGGCAATAGATAATTGAAACTCAAGGGGGTTTTAGATTTAGTTTCCAGTCCAATGAAGATGAACTAAAATCTACCTCAAGATTTATATTTTACCTCAATAGTAGTGCGATAAGTTGGAAGATTCCAAACAAGACACCATAGTTGATTCTACCACTAAGATGGAATATATTACAGTTTTGAAAACTACAAAAGAGAGTGTTAGAAAGAGAAACTTCATCCAAATGTTAGATATAGTACCTAGTGTGCAAGAACCTATGGTTGTCTTTTGAAACAACTAGGGACTACATCCAAGATCTCATGTGTAATCCAAACACAAGTAAATGCGTTATCATTTGATCTATGAGATAAATGAAAGAGGCAACAATTGAGTGTATATTGTTGCCTTATAAGAGAATATAGCAGAACCACTATCTAAACCCCTTAACATAAAAGGTCTTTAAAGGACATCTTGAGACGATTGGCCTTAGGACTATAGGGAATTGGCTTTAAAACAAGTGGAAGATTATTGGAATAGTGCCCCACAACCAATTAGATTGGCACACTATTTCACTTGTGATATATTCTTGATTGAACAATATTTAAATAAAATGACCATATTCATCTTATACATTTTTTTACTTTACTAACATTTGGTTGAAGCCCCTAAGTCACACATGACTATGAAAATTGGTCATGCATTGAGTGGTGATCATGAAATAAGTTTTACACGATCGTGATTTTAAATATTTCAAGTCATAGAATCTTATGGGATAGGGTATCTAAAATTTGAATAGACTTGTTCTAACGATGCATAAATCCCAAGAGTTGGATATTGATCCGTATCATGAGAAATCTATATTAGACATAGGTGTATGTTACTGTATGCTTGTTAGAGAAGAAGTTCACAAAAGATCTACCCGAAAGATCCACCAGATAGCCAGAGTAGCAAGTTCTCCAACTTACACTAGTGTATATAATTAGTCATTTGACCTAGGGATCCATGGTAACCTTGTGTTTAAGTCCTCATACTTTGACTCTTCATCGACCACGTAGCGGATCATCTGAGTTTAAATTGGGTATGAGCAACCTAGACATGATGGTTTGTGAGATCTAAGGTAGGATTCATCTCCTTGTCATTGTGAAGGCTGAGTGCATGTCCTATGTATTCTATAATGATTGATTCCAAGAAATCCTTGCGCAAGGTAGTATAATAATTTGAAAATTGAGTTTTTCAAAGATAAGGCCATAAAGGGGAATCGAACATTGGAATTAAAAATATAGTTATCGAGGCTATTAGGGAGCCAACAAATATCTTGCCCTAGGTCTCTTTCAAGAGATATGAGATAGAAGGACTGTATTTGCATGGCAAGCATAGAACTAGAATGGTTCATTAGAGCATATTCATTTCATCCAATTAGTTGAGCTCCATGGCCTTGTTGCTAGATATCAATTATGGAGATTAGGTACTCTTCAATTAATGGAGATTAATTGAAAGAACTATTAGTTTAAAGGAGTTTAAACTAATGTGAATATTTTTAATATTCAAAATATCTAAGTTGTGAGCACATATCCAATGAATAAATGAACCTAATGGATTACACACAAAAGTCAAAATGAAGTTCTACTTGATGGGAGGAATTTTTTAAGGAGTTAGAAAATTCACCTAGGCAGTTTTGGAGAACAATTCGATTGACTAATTTTTGGTTATTTTGGCTTGATTAATTTAATTGTTAAATTAATCAAAATAATTTAAGGAGTTAAATTAGACCAATTAAATTAAGGAGTTAATTTAATGAGTTCATTGAGACAATTAATTAGTCAAGTTAATTTAAAGAGTTAAGTTGACACCTTTTAATTTAAAGAGTTAAGTTAATTGACTTAAGGAGTTAAGTCAAACCAATTAATTATATTAAAGAGTTAATTTAATTAAAAGTGAGAATTTGATTTTGGAGAGAAATTCAAATGAAAGAGTTCATTTGAGATTTATTTAGAGTAAATTTGCCTTATATTTCATAAGATGAAATGAAAATGCAAATTAAATGCAAATGCATGTGAAATTCACATGCTAGTTGGTTGCCAAGTTGGCCAACTAACCATGGAAGGTGTGATGCCAACTTGCATCACATCATCCTCTCTATAAATATCACATGGCTAGCAATTAGATGGCTAATCCAACTGGATTCTCTTTTTCCCTCCAAAGTGTGATTTTTCATGTATTAAAGTTTTACACTCTCCAAACTATCTCCTTCTTCAATTCCTCTCAAAATCTTCACCCCCTCACCTTCATCCTCTCATTATCTAGAAGATTTTAGGCTGATTAGATCTATCCTTGGGTGTGTGGATTATTACATTAGAGGTCCAACACTTTGGGGACTTTGTTCCTTGATGATCCATTACTATCCCGTAATTTTTGTGGCAGATTTGAAGGAATTTAGAAAACCTGATTGTCACTAAATTTTTTCAGAATCTTCCTTGGTGTGTTTAGGTGCTCTTTGTAAATTTTGAGCAATTTTGGAGTTGTGTAAGGTGGTCAACCAATGGCAAATTTCTATTGTGCGCAATTGATCCTTTGAAGAGTTCATTAGAGTCTTTCTCTTCCTATCTTTGGATTTAACATTCAAGGTAATTTTTATAGGTCTAAATATTTTTTAAATGCATGATTTGATCCTTTAAGTGGAGTAGATAAATTATATTTAGCCTTTTTTGGTTTTATATTATGGATCCTTAGCCTACTTCTATTTTCAAATCTTTAAGCCATAACAGTTGTGGCTTTGGAATTCCCTTGTTCTTGAAATCCATAATCCTCGAAAAGGGGGAGTTATCCATATATATAGTAAAATGATGTCTAATGAGGTGGAACTCAAACTTTTTAATATCGTACCTGATGGCAAGGATTTCTTTGCAAATCGTAGGATAGTGTTTTTTTGCTTTTCTGAATTGTCCATTAGCATGTCCAAAATAATGTTGCTCCCATATATTTCTTCAATGAGTATGGCTCCCCAAAACTCATCACTGGCATCCATTTGTAGGATCTTGCCACCTGAGCTAGGAATCTTCAAAGGTAGTGGATCTTGGCAGATATCCTTAAGTTTCTTAACAACTGTTATCTGTTGTTCTCTCCAAAAGGGGGCATTCATTTTTAGCATTCTAGATAACTAGCTAGCATCCTTAGAGAACTCAAGAAGGAAATCCTTATTATAATTAACGATACTGAGAAATTATTAAATCTCCTTAATAGAGCAATCTTTTTTTGAAAACTTGAGGAGTTCTTGAGTGACATGTGGACCAAGTTGGTAATAACCTTTTGAGAATTTCATTCCAAGAAATTCAATATTAGGCTACCCAATAAAACTTTTCTTTTTTGAAAGCATAATTCCATAGGCCTAGACTAGATCCAAGAACTTTTATAACAGATTCTCATGGATAGGCTTATCTTGGGAAAACAACAAGATATTATCAATGTAGACCAACGTACTATGTAGAATGGACTCAAATACTCTCATCATTGTTTTTTGGAATAATGATAGGGCAACTGTGATTCCAAATGGCATTGCCATTCATTGATATTGAGCACTTGGCATACAAAAGACCATTTTGTATTGATTTTTAGGTCAATTCTTAATTGCCAAAATCCTGCTTTAAGATCAAATTTAGAGAATACCTTAGCTTGGGCTAAATATGATAACATCATCTAGGACTTTGGAAGAGAAAACTTATCATCTTGCAAGAAATAATTTAAAAACTTATAACAAATAGCAAGTCTCTTCTTGCCTCTGACTTGTTTAGACCACATTTTCACATAAAATGCTAGACAAGCCCAACTAGATTTTGTTGGTTTGATCAATCCTAATGCGAGGAGTTAGCTGTATTCTTTTCTAGCTAAGGTAAGGTTATTTGGAGTCATTCCAGGATGAATAGCCTTAGTAGGGTTGTTAGCTTCATTCAACTTGAAGGGGAGTTGAATGAAGAAATTTGGACTCTTTCATAATGGGTAAAGATGGTTGAATTCTACATGAGACTCTGCACAGCGACGTTGGAGCTTCTGGGCAAACTTGGAATATTCTTTAGCAGCATCTGTGAGAGTATAGATCTTCTAATAGTAGTGAATGGCTGAAATTTCCTTTTGAACTTGATGTTTGTAGGAAAGACTTGTAGTCTTTAAGTTTTATGATACAGATTGAAGCTGATAAGAAGATCTTTACCATATAGCTTGCTTCTAAAGAATTACATCCATATTGTACATTCTGGGAAGAAATGAATTTAGATATGTTTCTTGCTAATTAGAGATATCTTGAACCTCTAGCCATATGCGACGTGGAAATATTCGTAATAAGATTTCCAGACATCTTCTAAAAGGATTTCGAGATTTATCATAGTTCTCATTGCACCTATCTCTATGAATTCAATAGATTTTATAGGCTTATCATATTATGATGGAAGTATGTATACAGTAATAAGAGGAGATGGAATGGTCTTTTGAAAAACAGAACTGGCTTGGAGCATATATATATGTTGATAATCTTCAGGCTTAGATTCTTCAATTGAGAGTGCCTCTTCAACATCTAAAGATAAATCTTGGATGGCAAACATCGTGTTTGCCATTTGTTCTTCCTGTTCAAACTACAATTATTCAACATTTGTATCATATAGAGTTGTACCTGAACATTGTAAAACTTGAGACATCATGCGAGCAGACTTGTTTCTCTTATTAGGGTAATTTTTGCAAAATGCCCCTTTTTTCTGCAAAGGTAGCAATGATCATTGTTTTTTCTTTTGTTGAAAGGCTTTCTTCTGAAGAACCTTAAGTGTTTTTTCTTTTTCTTTTTGAATTTCTTGAAGGTTAGTCTTTTTTAGGAAGAATATGAACACTTTTCTTTGCCTCTACACTTTATCTCCAGATAGGATTTATTGCAGGTCATTTTCAAGATAGATATGTTATCTTGAAGTTCTTTGAAGAAGTTCTGTTATTTGTAGAGCTTTTCAAGAGCTGCAAGAGTCATTTGATGAATTTCTCCAAGGCCTAAATGAGCCATATCCCTTCTTATGGAAAAAATCATCTTTGGAGCTTAAGTTAGAGTTCTTTTGGAAGTGAAGCAAGGAAGACATGCTTCTAATTTAGGTCGTTAGATCCATTTAGCATGTAGAATAGCTGGGACCTCCTTTGGAAATGGAAGTTAAGATCTTTCTTCTTAAAAAAGCAGATTCTCATAAAGAAATAATCTTGCTTTGCCATTTTGCTATGAGGAAGACGACTACAATGAATTCTTGGTAGATTTCTCCTAGGGAAGTAGTTAGATTTTTTACTTGGAAAAATTGT
This sequence comes from Jacaranda copaia, assembly GCA_014898725.1. NCBI lineage: Eukaryota > Viridiplantae > Streptophyta > Magnoliopsida > Lamiales > Bignoniaceae > Jacaranda > Jacaranda copaia. Next base: position 760,550 of record JACGDI010000373.1, on the reverse strand, counting down.
ATTTATTTATATTTTCCTAGACTCTAAAACTAATCTTTGAGGGTACCTGTAAATCCGAATGCAAATTCTCTCAAAATATTTTGCAAGTTAACTCCTTCTCTTATGAGATATAGATCAATCCAAGCAGTAAAGAAACATAGTCTATCTCTTCTTTTGAACTCATAGGTGTCACCAAAGGTGAACCATTGATCATTTGCTTATTTAGAGAAGAAATTCTCCACAAGCAAGGTCACTACTAGTTCAATGTCCTGACGTGATTCTATCTTAAACTAAAAGTTGTCAGCGGCCAGTTCTTCTCTTTACTAGCTTAACGCTATCTTGGATGCCATCAACAAGCTCTATTTTTGAATCTTTATCATAATCACCATTGGAGAATTCTTTTTCAGAAACCCAAGATGAGATATCTAAATTTGTAGTAATGAGCTCTTTCTTTTTAGAATTTTCCATAGTTTTAGATGAAATATCTGGATTCATCATAATTGGCTCTTCTTTCTTAGAATCTTCTAATGCCATATAAGCTTCAGGATATGGTTGATCGTCTTGCTTTATTCCAAAAGAGGATTATGGAGAAGATGTTGGGGCTTTCCTTTTTTCTTCAACTGAGAATTAAGGTTTAGAAGATTCTAGATAAGATGTTCTATTTTTTGGAAGGCTAAAGGTCGTAAAAAAGTATTTTGAGTAATCTAGTGGTGAGGCTGGAGGAAATTGTTGGTAAAACTGCTAACTAGTATAAGTAGGTTAGAAGGGTTGTATCTCCCTTTGCTTATCAGCTTCTATCTAGTCAAGTTGGGTTCTCAATCTCCTTGTCTCAGCTTCTTTTTGGTACAACTCGTCACCAAATTTTCTTTGATCTATGAGAAAATGGAGGTCCCCATCGAGAGTGCTACCTTATTAACAAGGTCATAATGACATTTCTACATCGTAGAGGCTAAACTATCAACCTTGGCTATAGTGGAGTTTACTTCAAAAATGACTTGCTTGCTCCATCTTGTTATCAAGATCTTTTAGGACCTCATTTTGGGCTCTAGCATTTGTGGTTTGCTAATTAAAGACCTCTTCTACCTATGTGAGAGGCTTTATCCTCCTTTCACTATCAGTTCCCATTGACTGTACATAAGGATTTAATGGTGTATGACCAAAATTGTTAGTTTATCTCTCAATCAGTGGGAAATCTTATTCATAGTGGAATATCATACATGATTGAACAACTAGAGAGAGAAGGAAGGTACCTTTTGTAGCTTGCATCTTACATGTGGTACTTTGTACCTTTCATATTTGTGCAAAACCTTTTTCATAGCAAGGCAATGGTTATGGCTGTGGTAGCTCGATGTCTGAATCTTCAAGTTCTTAAGGACAGTAAGAGTTTCTCCTGAAGGCTTTATTATTTTTCTTCCATTGTCTATGACATTGGTTATAATCTTCATATGCATCATCAGAGTCCCATTCGTCATAAGAGCATCCTTAATCACACCATGAGGGATCTTTGTCCCAAATGAAGTGTTCATTGATCTTGTTTGTATAAGCATCTCTTCCATCTGGATTAAAACTATTTAGAGGAGCATAAAGGTCTTTAACTTGTGTAGGAACCAATATAACCATCATCTGTTGGAAGATGACACCTGATGGCCCTTTATTTTTCTGGATGTCAAAGATAGTCTTTACACATCTACCACTAAGTCTCTAGAATTGAAAGCCAGAAGACTTCACTGTCTCATAAGTTTGGTGTCACGACTCATGATTAGTGATCTATTCTATGGGCGTGAGCTTCTCAAGTTCTTTTCTTTCGAGATATCTCAAAACCTGGACAATTGTGGGAACTTCTTGTCCAGAACCAGCAAGGACTATTAGAATGTCATGTGTTCCTTGATTTTGTAAATAAAGGCTATAGTTTTGCAATTCACACACAATCTAGTGATAAAAAGCTGCCATACTAGTAGATACAGCTTGCTCAACACTTGAGACTTGGACTTGGACCTTAAGCAATGTAGGAAGGTAAAGATTATTCAAAGATATGGTGTAATTTGGGAAGAACATCACCATAACACTTCTAACATTAACAGTGGTCACTACCGTACTAATTACTACATTTTAATATTCAATGAAGCGGGTGTCCAGGAGTGCTATTCTGGTTAAAATTGGCATTCTTTTCCTTATATGATGTGAAAGAGTGTGAATGGATGAGACAGATGGCTCCAAGGTGAAGGTAAGTGTAACCTTCCATTTTCCAACCAGATAAAAAATTCGTTGGAACAAAAAAAGTCTCATATTGTTCTCCTTTAGAGGATTTAAGCACACATTAGCCTATCTTGGAAGACTGCACATATTCCTTTATGTGAGGTTTAGATTTGAGGGGGGCTTTGACGCTTTTAATACCCTGAGGGAAAGACCTTCTTTTCCTGTAAATATTATAAGGACTTACAAGAAGTAGGAATATTTTTTTCTACCATAGTGCTTTAAGGAATGGTGGAATATTCTACAAGGTTTGCTATTCTGTTAGCTGAATGTTTGGGTAAAGAAAAAGTAGAAAAAATTTGAAGTAAATTTTCTATAGTATTTTAGGGATCTACAACTTTGAGTGTATAGTTCCCCTAGTTGTCTATTCTATCAACACCTACACGCTAACCTTCTCTTCCAACTATCTTCCTGGGCTTCAAAAATTTGCTAGCTCTAATACCATGGTTTGGCTGAGAGCCTCACAAGTTGATAAAAGAGCAAGCAAGTGCATTCATTAATAGGCCTCAAAGAAAAAGTCTCTTCATACCCAAGCTAAAGCCATATCCTACCTATGCCATATGAGGATATTAGGTGATTAGGCAGGCTCCATAGGATTTTCTCTCATTCAAGCACCCTAGCATACTTTTGATAAATAGTACTCAAAGGCAATAGGAGATGGCGCAACATGCGCTGCAACAATTATTATAGGGGAGTCACGGTGATGAACAGTATTAAATACGACAGATCTTGCCTTATCTCTACTTTATCTCATATCTAATGTTTTCACCATCTGACCTCCAATCTTGATCAGTCGGTGTCTACTCTTGACGACTCACTTTAAGGTGGTGATAGTGATCGAAAAAGGTTGGAGCTTAGCATCTAGCATGAGATCTACAGTAACTAAGATTTGATGTTGCCTTTGCATTAAATAGAGGCCCCCATAGCTCCATCTAGACTTCTTCCACAAGCTCGACTTGAGAAGTCAAGCTTTATGCTATAACATAAGTCCCCCTACTCTACAAAGATTAACATTTTGAGGTTGATAACTTAGAGAGTCCATGATCTGGTTTCTCGAGAAGGTGAACTACTAAGGTAATGGGCAACCAACCCATTAATGTGCTACCAATTGGTAAGGCGCGATACTTTGTTTACCTCAAGGCATGCCTATATATTTTGAGCATAGCTATTATTTTCAACTATTTTCTACAATTCTTTCATTTTTCTCTGTATCAATTTGATTTTGTAAGCATCAAGATTGAACTTCTAATGTTTATGTTTCTAAAGCTCACAACATATTAGGTAATTCTCAATTTTCTTTTATATTCATCTTCTTTTTCTTTTTTATTTTTGTCAAATTGTGATGAGTTTAGGGAGTGATAGCAGTATCAATTGGATGAATAAAGACAGTAGAGTACGAGTGGACAAACCTTCAAGTTTGGAGACAAAGAGTTTAGATAGTTTCAACCCCAACTAAATGAGTGATGTTGAGGTTGATATTGAGGGTAACAATGGCAGTTGGATAGAATTTGCCAAGTTGCTAGTAGGGAATATCAATGAGGGTCATGAACCCATTAAGAGAGAGGATGAACCAATAGTTTTGGGGGGTGAGGGTTCTATCAATCAACCTGAGGTCAAATCTTTTAAAATATGCAAGGGTTTCCTTCATTCGAGTAAAGCGACCTCCTCGGCATGTCAAGAGGCAGAGCCTTTATCCTTTGGTAAAAAATGCACTTCTTAGAAGACCCAGGCCTCCCACACAGACACCAAATTGAAAATAACCAAGGCTAAACTCAAAAGTGCGTAAACTTAATTTTGTATTCCTCTCTAATTTGAGCTTATACATCTCATATGACCGACTACGTACACCAAGCTCCTAACAACTATCTTTCTATTCACCTTACCTCTTTGAAATGCAAGCTTAGGTTTTTGATCTTCCATGAGGATAAAGCCATCCTAAATGGCATATGGGCTTGTCCAACTCGGCTAGTTTTTCTCATTCTTTACCTTATATAAACCTTCACGATCCTCATGAGGTGTTATTATCAAGAACCTTCTTTCATCAACTTCAATTCCCTTTTCCATATCTTTTTATTAAGAAAATTGATCACTACCTTGGAGGTGGGGTTTTACTATATAACCACTCGATTAGGTCCAAAAGTTCTCAACCTAAACTCCTCTTCCTATGATAAGGTGTGGAAAAGCAAGTAGTTTTATGCTATGGCCCCTAATCGAGAAAGTTTGGGAGTTCTAAAGAGATAGGTTTTAGGAAAAATAAACATGAGTAGGCAGTAGTTGTCCACATGGGATAATTGGTTCATTTAATTCTTGATCGATGGGGGTCCTATCGATGCCTTCGAGTTTATGATTGACCTAGTACTTGCCTTAGCCAATCTTTCTCTGACCTATTCGACTTTGATTCCAAACTAGTAGCTCAGGAGAGTTCTTTTACTTTTTTTCTTAGTTTAAATTTTCATGCTTCATGTTTCTTATTTGGCTTATTCTTATCTTTATAGCTCGAACATTAGCCATGTCGACAAGGGATAAAAAGCTCATTGCCATCAATTTTATCAGATACAGAGTTGCTGCCCCACCTGTAAGACTGAAGACTGCTTAGCCTGTAGCTCCATCAACCCAACCCAAGCTTCGCTAGCTTCTCTAGCTATTAGACCAATGCAATAGATTCCACCTCCAACCGTAGTGTGAGTGGGATCGAAAAGCTCTCTTAAGGGTGTATGGTTAGGACCTTCTTCCCCTAAGATACTATCCATATAGGCCAAGAGGAAAAGCATTGCTTTCATAGAGATGAAACGATCATGGAGTAAGGGCATCTCTATATCCGAGAGCTTTTGCAACCGTGCTCCAAGTCCCCTATTTCTCTATCCTTTTTACATCCCAACACCCTAAAGAGCTTCCTTTTGAATACTTTTGGTGTGCCAAAGTTTTTGAAACCATATTTTAGGGTCAATAAGAGGGCATTTAGCAATGATGCCTCAATTATGGACGAGGGGGAATTGAGTAGGACAACTTTGGCCCTCGTGCAACTAGCATCTTTAAGGCGACTAAGAAACGATGTTAGCCATAGCGATGGGAAAGATTCTGAAGTACTTGGGCTCTAATGCCAACATGGTACTTCTTGATTCCTATTTTAACATCAATAATGTACCTTTGACCAACTAATCTTTCGGACTTGCATTTTTGCCATATAAGCCAATTGAGTTAGAACTTATACCGCAAGTACAAATATATATTTTTGGATCATAACTCGTGAAAAAAATGGTTTGAGAACATCCTAGGGGACTCTATTGAGAGTTTGAAGAAGAAGATTGAGAACATACAATCCTATGAGACCTATATTAAGGAACTTATGCCAAAGATTGATCGTCTGAAGGCCAATAGGGACCAAAAGATAATTGATCTAATTATTAATAGCAATGCCTTCAATAAGAAAGTACTTAAGCTTTGGGAAGAGCTCCTCAATGTCGAGGCCAAAAATTACTGTAATAGATTTTAGGATGGGAGGCTGGCTTCCAACGATGATTAAGTAAAGGCGCTTTCTATCTTCATCAAGGAAGTTCTAGAGAAATTCATTCAGAGATTAATGTTTGACAATTATTGTTGCATCATGAGAGCCAATAACCAAAAGTCAAGATTTGATTGCACCATTATGCAATAAAAAACACTAGGCATCAAATTCAATGAGACCCAATTAAGCCTAAGTTTGGATGATAACCTTCTACCTTTAGCTGCTGAAGGATAGAAGGTCGTAGCTCCTCAGAGCGATATTGACCATTAATTCAAGTACCTGATCTTTATCATGTAAGAAATGGCTGATGTTACCTTAGGGAATCACAATCTGCTAGAGGTTGAGCTAGCCCTTACTAAGATCAATGCGTCCGGCCCTTCAACTGCTTTTCCCCTGAGTTCTTTTGTTGGTCGTTCAACCTCTGCTCCCTCTCTGAGCTTTTCTATCGATCTTTCAACCTTATCCACTCTAGCTGATCACTATGCTTCTTGGGCAGCTTCGTCCCCCAAGAATTGAAGATTTATGAGCTTTAGTTTTGTCAACAGTTGATGGTTGAAAGTTTCTGATGTACTTTTATCTTTTTTTTCTAAGTGTTAGGAGTAGAGTCCTGAATGTAATTTTCATTTTTAATTGAAATTTAGTAAAAGAATTTTCTATTTTTGTATTTCATCTTTTATTTTTTATTTTTGTTTTCAATCAAGCCTTTTAAGTTTTAATGCCTTACTTATGCATGTGCCTTTTTGTTTCTACTATATTTGAAAAAGGTGTTCCTTCGACCTCTCTAGCCCCCACAATTCAATTAAGATTTAATATCAGTTAGCATATTGAGTGAATGAGATTTAATTATTTATCTCGAGCTTGGGGTCAAATCAATCATAGTTGAAAATAATGTAAACAAATAAAATTGGTAATGACATAGAGCAATGCTACATAGGCAACTAAGATTCATAACATAAAATTAAGGCTAGCTTTTGATTAATAAATGAATAATACCTTACACTTTGATTAATATAGTCGCTACATAGGTGACTTGTGATTTGCACTTGATTTGGCACTATTGCTATAGAGGTGGCTAGATTGTATTCGACCTTTGATTACATCAATTGCTACATAGGTGATACTATATTAATAATCTAAACATAGAATTTCTTTAGATTGATGACATTATACAATCATAGTAGCTCATCTCCTTTGATATCGGCAAGTCGATAAGTATAATTTTTTGCAACATTGATGATTTTGTAAGTTTCTTCCTAACTGGGGTCCAGTTTCTCGATGTGACATAAGACCTCAACCTTTTTGAGCATACAGTCTCCTACCTAAATATTTAGGGCCTTATCTTCTTATTGTAGGCTCTAGCTATGAGACCTTTGTGATGTTGCCTCTTGAGATACAATTATTGTCTCTTTACCTCAACAAGGTTAAGTTCGATGGTCCTAGTTTCTCCATTGGTGGCTAGGTTTCCTACCAACATGAAATGCTATCGAATTCCCACACTTTGGCACCATTTGATGACCTTATTACTCTAAATTGTGAGCCATTGTTAGAGATTAATGATCTCAATGGGCCAAACCTGTATATGATATCCTTCCAAATAGAGCCCCAAACTGCAGTGTTGGTTATCTTGACAACAGCTTCAATTTCTACCTACTTAGTGAAATACCCGACTACAAGGATTAAAAGATTGCATTAGCCCAAGGCCTATGGGAAAGCACCTACAATATTGATGCCCACTATTTAAAAGGCCAAAAAATCCTAATGGCTATTAATGGGCGGCCAATAGGTACGGCTTGTGGTGTAGAACTGACAAGATTAGCATCTAGTACAAAAATCAACCATGTTCTTTACCATGGATGGCCAAGAGTATTCTTGATTTAGATCTTTATGAACTAGGGCCCTTACTCCTGAATGGTTTATGTGCACTTCTGCATGTATGTCTGTTAGGACTTGTCGAGCTTGGCTCTAATTGAGGTATCTTAAAAGCGGTCGAGAGAAGGACTGCTTGAATAACCACCTCTTATCGTCAATGATATATCTCACTCAACATACATCATCCCTATTCTAGGCAAACACTCCATCTTGGAGGTATCTAATAATTTCATGTTGTCAACCTGCGATCATATTTCCAATATTGAAGATTGTGGTCACTAAAAGCCTAATTATTCTCCGACTGGGTTCCTGTGGTCGAGCTTACAAGCTTATAAAGTGCATCAGCCTTTTCATTCTCTAACCTGGGGACTTGGCTGAGGTAGAAGGATTGGAAACCTGCTTGCAGTTCTCGAACTATGGCTAGGCATTTCACCATCAATGCCTCTTTAGCTTCATATGTTAGAATAGTATCTCATAACCAATTAGAATAATTATGTATATACTACTATAATTATGAGACAAACCTAACTGAATGATATTTTATATAAAATGGTCATCTTCATATTATGCTTTTATACTTCACTTGCATTTAGTTAAAGCCCTTAAATCATACAAGATTAGAGGACTTGGTCACATATATGATTGTAATCATGAAATAAGCCTCTAAGATCATGATTTTAAATATTTCAAGTCATAGAATCTTATGAAAAGGGGTATCTAAGATTCAAATAGACTTGCACTAATGATGCATACTCCAAAAGGTTAGACATTACCCCGTTTCATGGGCAATCTATGTTAGACATAAATGTATATTAGGGATGCTTGTTAGAGAACAAGTTTACTGAAGGCCCACCAGGAGAATCCACTAGATAGTCACAGTGGCATGTTGGTAGTGGTAAATTCTCAAGCTCACAATAGTACATATAATTAGCCTTTAACTTGAGGATTCATAGTAACCTTAGGTTTAGGTCCTTATTCTTTGATTTTTCCCCGACCACGTAGTGGGTCATCCGATGTTCAGATTAGGTATAAGCTACTTAAAGATTAAGGTTTGTGAGATCCAAGATGGGATCCATTTCCTCATTGTTGTGAAGAATGAGTGCATCTTCTATGTATTCTACAATGATCAATTCCAAAAAATCCTTGTACAAGGTAGTATGAAAATTTTGAAGAGATGTTTCCCAAAGTTGATGTCATAAAGGGGAATTGAACTTTGGATATAGAGATATGATTATCAAAGCTATTAGGAAACCGAAAAATATCTTGCACTAGACCTCTTTCAAGAGATAGGATATGAAAAGAACATATTTGCATGGTAGGCATAAGTTGTAATGGTTCATCAAGATATAATAATTCATTCTTCCTATTAGTTAGGCTCCATGTGCTTGTTATAGATATCGACTGTGGAGATTGGGTGCTCTTCAATTAATAGAGATTAATTGAAAAAGTTGTTGGTTTAAATAAGTTTAAACTAATACAAATATTTTAATATTCAAAATATCATAATGAATTATAAGCCCATGTTCAATGAATAGATGAACTTAATGGGTCGCACACAAAAGCCTAAGGAAACTCTTATCTAATATGAGGCATTTTCTAATAAGTTAGAAAATAATATGCTAGGCCATTTTTACCTAAGGAGAGAAAAATAATTTGACTAATTTAATTGGTCATTTTGGCCTAATTAATTTAAGTGTCAAATTAATCAAAATAATTTAAGAATTTAAATTAGGTCGATTAAATTAAGGTGTTAATTTGATTAGTGTCACATGACAATTAATTAGTCAAGTTAACTTAAGAAGTTAAATTAACTCTAGTTAACTTAAAGAGTTAAGTTAATTAACTTAAAAATTAAGTTAAATTAATTAAATTAACTCTTTAATTTAATTAAATTGGGAATTTAAGTTTTGGAGGAAAATCAAATGGAAGAGTCTATTTGAATTATGCAAGTTGGCATTACATTTAGTGAAATGAAATGCAATGCAATTTTAATCTAAACGCACATTCAAGTTGGCAAGTTGGCGCACATGCATGGAGAGTGTGAAAGTCTTGCATCCTCCAGCATCCATCACATTTTTCCTTCAAAAGATGGTATAATTCATGTGTTGAATAACCACCTCCTAGATTTCCTCATTCCTCTCACCTCCTCCAAAAATTGGCCACTCCATTCATCACCTTTTTCCTCTTTTTTCTAGTAAAGTGAGGTTGATTGAGAGTTACTTTTAGGTATGTGGACTAAACATTAGATGTTCAACATTTGGACAACTGAGAGTTCATTGGTGAAACATTTAATGGTGAACTTTAGTGCTTCAATTGGGCGACCAAGGAGCTACTTACTGTATTGATGGTGAAAATGTGTGCTAATTTGCTGAATTTTAGAGGCATGGAAGTGGAGCAACCAGATTACGGTGTCGGAGCTCGTAAATCATCCATTGGAAAAGTACTTAGAGAGATTTAGTTGATTCTTTTGATTTCATCCACAAAGGTAATTTTAAGCCTTATAATCCTAATTTTTACATATAGTTTGATCCTAGGGAAGGAGATGATTAGTTTTATTTTGCCTATTTTTGATTTAATTTTATGGATCCTAATCCATCTCTCTCTTTCATCATAAGAACCATGAAATTGATCTACCACGAGCATGGAGTCTATTATCACTATTAAGCGATTGACCTTTTGTTATCGAGCCATCTTCATCCCTGTAATCAGTGCCTCATATTTTGCTTTATTATTTGTCACTTGAAAATCCAACTTTATGGTATACTCGATCTTGGCTTTATTCAATGTGTACAGAAGGATACCCTTTCCTTCACCCAACACAGTCAAGCTACCATCCACTTAGAGGATCCAAAGGGTGGTATCCTCAACCCTATCATCGAGAGCCCAGCTCGTTCTACTATGAAGTTTGTTAATACTTAGGCTTTGATGGCAGTCCTAGGGTGGTAGGAGTATCAGACTTTCCTAGATTGATCACCCATTTGGTGAGTCTGCCTAAGGTGTCAAGTTTAAACAAGACGTTCTTCAATAGCCAATTAGTCATGACTATTATGCTATGTGATTGAAAATAGGGCCTGAGCCACCTTACTAACATGACTACCCCGAGAGCAAATTTTCTGACCTTAATGTAATTGTTAGAATAGTACCATACAAGACAATTAGATTACCCTTGCAAACTATTTCATTGTAAGACAATTTTGATTGAATGATATCCATCATATGGTCATTTTCCTCTTGTACTTTTTATTTACTTCACTTGCATTTGGATAGAGCCCCTAAATCACATAAGACTATGGGACTTGATCATGTACTAGGTGGTGATCATGGAATAAGTCTTACACGGTCATGATCTTAAATATTTCAAGTCATAAGATCTCATGAGATAAGGCTTCTAAGATCTGGATAGACTTGCATTAACGATGTATAAATGTAAGGTTTTGATGTTGCTCCATTCCATAGGCAATCCCCTATGAGATATGGATGCATGTTAGTAAGTGTTTTTAGAGAACAAAGCATTGAAAACCCACTCAAAGAATCTACCAAAGAGCCGTAGTGGCAAGTCGATAGTGGCAAGCTCTCCTACTCACGCTAGTGCATATTATTAGTCCTTTGACCTAAGAATCCATGGTAACCTTGTGTTTGGTCCTTATGTTTTGACTCTTCCTTGGTCACTTAGCGAGTCACCCTGGTAGAGATTGGGCATAAGCTAGTAGACATAGAGGTTTGTGATATCCAAGATGGAATCTAACTTCTTATCTTTATGAAGGACGAGTACATCTCCTATGTGTTTTATAATGATTAATTCTAAGAAATTCTTGCACAAGGTGATGTGACAATTTGGAAAGGTATTTCCAAAGATGAGGTTCTAAAGAGAATCAAACATTGATAATAGGAGCATAGTATTGAGGCTATTAGGGATCCAATAAATGTCTTGCCTTAGACCTGTTTCAGAAGATAAGAAACAGAAAGATCGTATTTGCATGGTATGTGTAATGCTAGAATGGTTCTTCAAGATCATTCATTTTAGCCAATTAGTTGGGCTCTATGGGCTTGAGGTTAGACATCAACCATGGAGATTGGGTACTCTTTAATTAATGAGATTAAATGAATTGAATCACTTAGTTTAAAGGAGTTTAAACTAATGTGAATATTTGATATTTCGAAAGTCACATGGAGTTGTGAGCCCATGCCCAATGAATGGTAAAACCTAATAGGTCATACATAAAAGCCAATAGCATGACTTATTGAAGAAAGGAGAATTTTCTAAGAGTTAGAAAATTCATGATCGATTTTGGAGGAGATGAAAATGTATTCATTTTGGCTTGATCAATTGAAATGTTAAATTGGCCAAATTAATTTAAGAGTTATATTAAAATCAATTAAATAAGAGTTAATTAATTGATGTTACGTGGCTATCAATTGGTCAAATTAATTTTAACTAGCTTAAAGAGTTAAGCACTTTAATTTAAGAGTTAAGTCAAAGCATTATAAATTAAATTAAAGTTTTTAATTTAATTAAATTTCAAAGTTAATTTTGGAGAGAATAATTAAATGAAGGATTCATTGAATATGGAATTGGAATTTAATTCCAAGACATTTCAAAAAATGAAATGTAAGCTTCAATTAATATTATTATTCACTAAGCACTAAAGGTTAGTAGCCACCTTGGCATGGACACTTGACACATTCTCCTTGAGGGTGGTCTGTGACCACACACCACCCCACTCTTAATATAGATATAGGAGAGGATGGCCATCCACTTAGTCTTGTGCATGCTAAGGGTGATTATTGTCCTAACAACCTTAAGTAGTAGGCATCTAATTTGTTAGCTTCCCCTTATTCTCTCTAACTCTCTCCATCCTCCACCTCCATATTCCCTGCCTTTCCTCTTATATTCTCTATAGATATCTCCAACTATCTTGTATAGAATAAGTCATAGTTGTGGTGTGTGGACTATTTCAATAGAAGCAAAACATTTAGGTTGCTCTTGCTCTTATTGAAGCAGTTTTTGGCAGCCTTTTCCAGCGAGTTCTGGGAGACCTTTTATTATTTTGATTAAGCTAATTTTTGAATTGTAGAATTCTTAGTAGGTTGAGACATTGCAATAAAAATTTCAGCTTAAAAAGAGGCATCTAGCTTAAGGAAATCTAGTGGTAAATCTATTGTGCCGGTGAAAAGCTTCTTCAATGGTTGAGAAAGTTTTTCTTGCTCCTCGAATTTTATATTTTCACTCAGGTATTTTCCCTCTCTAAATATGATTCCATGCATGTCTTGATTCTTGGGGAAGTCTGTGGGCTAGTTACATGCATGTTTTTTGAAAATATTTAGATCCTAGCGCCACACATAGCTTCAGTAATTTTGCTTCACCATTTGTAAGATCTTGCTCAAGTAATACACAAGTCGATGTTCAATCCCTCTAATGAAAACCAAAACTGAGTTAACAACATCAAAAGAGACCACTAGGTATAGTGGCAGGGCTTACCAGGGGTCAGCTTCGCAATAATGGAGGTGTCATCAAGATTTCTTGAGTTTAGCCAGTGCTTGATCGCATTATTCTGTCTATTAGAAATGAAAGTTACCCCAAAAAATCTTGAAAATGGGGAAGCTTTTGTTGGCCATTCAAGATATAAACCTACTGAGGGGTATGATTCAACCTACTAGCTTCTGGACCTCTTTAACCATCTCAAAAGGGGTGTTACTTTGTATTAGTTCTATCTTCTAGGGGTTCACTTTGATCCCTTTATAGCTAACCATGTATTCTAAAAACTTTCCTCCTCAAACATCAAAAGTGCACTTTGCTAGCTGAAGTTTGAGTCCATAATGTCTCAAGATCAAAAAGGTATAGGCAAGGTTGACAAGGTGGTTCTTCTCCTTGGCACTTTTCGCTATCATGTCATCAATATATACTTCTATTGACTTATTGATTTTTTCCTTAAACATTATGTTAACAAGCTTTTGGTATGTCGGCTTTGCATTTTTCAACCCAATGGGCATAACTAAGAAACAGTACACTCCATGGTTATAATAAACACAGTCTTGTCTCGATCTTTAAGAACCATGAAAATTTGGTGATGCCCTTAGAAAGCATTCATTAACCTCAACAACTCGTATCCTATCGTTGAGTCGACCAGGAGGTCGATGCAAGAGAGCAAATAGGGGTCCTTTGAGCATGCCTTATTGAGATTGATGAAATCATTGAACATTCTCCACTTATCTACATGCTTGGGCCTAAGCACTACATTACACAACCATTTCAGGAACTGAATTTCAACTATGTAGCCTGTTTGGAGAAGTTTCTTAATTTCTTTGTTTATGATCATGTTCCTCTTCTCCCTAAAGAATTGTATTTTTTACCATATTGGCTTGGCTAATAGGTCAATATTTAGTTGGTGAATGATTAAATCAAGGTCAAAGCCCTATAGATCAAATGCCGACCAAGCAAACATATCTCGATTCTGTCAAAAAAAATTGATAAGCATGGATTTTATGTCTAGTTGTAGGTTGCTCCCAAACTTAGTGCATTTCTTAGGGTTTCTCAGCTTAAGTTCAACTATTTAAAATTCTTTCGCAGGTTTAACACTAGTATCTTTAGCTTTGCACTCCCATCTTCATACCTTCTCATCACGATTAAAGAGTGGAAGGCCCAATAGGAGGTTGGGCTTTGGGGCCAACACCTTTGTTGCTTTGGCGTCAACTAAGATTATGTAACACCTCCAAGCTTTAGTGGCATTGCATAGGGCTTCTTTTATCCCGGCTAGCATCGAGAACTTCTTTTTAAGGTGATAAGTGGACACTATTGCTCGGAAGTCGTCAAGTGCTAGCCATTCGAGGATAACATTATATGCAAAAGGGACGTCAACCATCAAATATTTAATCATAATAGTCCATCTCTTTGGTTCTATCCCAAGAAAGGTCAAAAGCTCAATGGATTCAAGCAGCGTAACCTCTGAACCACCGAACCGAACAAATAATATTTTGATAGGATCAAACATAAGCTTTCCTAAGTCTATCTTAGCTAGGGTTGAGTAAAAATGATGTTGGCTAAATTACCATTGTCGATCAAGACCTTTTCGATAATGTACTTTGCTATACTAGCAGAAATCACCATAGCGCAGTTAGGTTTACTTTCAATGTCTAACTTGACAACATGGCTGAAATCCTCAGCCTCGAATATGATATCTCTGGCACTCATCGTAACTTGGAACATTAGATTCACTCAATATGAATTTTTGAGTGTGTGCTTGATCTTCTTTCGTATCATCTCAATATCCCCTTATGTGGGCCCACCTATGATTGTATTGATTATTCATCGAATGGTTGGGATTGCTTTCATTGGGTGAGATTGAGGATTGAGTTACCAGGGTGGGCTCATGGATCTTTCCTTCTTCAAAAGCTGAACATCAGTCCTTATTCTTTACACTGCTATATACTTTTTGAGATACCCCTGTCGAACCAGCTGCTCGATCTCATCTTGAAGTTGAAAGCAATCATTGTGTCGTACCCCTTCTGCTTATGGAACTGGCTATACTCTTCTGATTATTTCATTCCAGGTCTTTTAGGCAACTTCTTTTTTTAGAAGGTCGTCGTACTAGATGGTCGTGAAGATCTCCTTCCTTGATATGTTCAGTGAGGTATGGTTGGTCAATCTTCTAATTGGGGATCGACACCTATCATAGTTGATCTTATCCTTTTTGGAACCTTTCTTCTCTTTCTATTTTTTATCTGAGCTCAGTTGTTTATACTTGAGATAATTCATGTCTTCCTATGCCATAAATCGATCGGCAAGGTTGATCAAGGCCTCTATGGTGTGAGGCCTTTCTCACAGTAGGGCATTAGCACATTCCTTATGGTGAAGTTTTAAAAATAATATATCGATAAGGAAATTGACTCTCGGGTTGTCTATTTTCAACATTTCATTGCTCAACCTTAAGAAAATTCTCTTAGGGATTCCTTTTCATTTGGCTTTATTAAATGAAGAAAAGTGTGTAGAAGCTGGCTCTTTCTTTTGCTGGTGAATTGCTGGAAACATTTGTTACACAAGTGATCGTAAAAGTCGTTGAATCATAGTTCTAGCTTGATACAGCAATCCAGTGCTACACCTTGGAGAGTGGTCACCAACAACTTAGTATGGATATGATCATTGTGCCCATGTAATTGCATAATGTGTTTGAATTGTATCAAATGTTCATTCGAATCCATCGACCCATCATATCATAGCAAACCAATAAGTACTTTAGCATCAATAACTACTCTCTTATTGATAATTTCTGGATAAATAAGGATTCTTTTTCCCTACACTAATAAGGGACATCGACAGTGCAGTAGTTAGGTTGGAATATTCCTCTATTTGTTAGTTTAGCTACTACACTTGGTGGGAAATTTCTTCCCATTTGCCTCGTTCAAATCTTCCTGAGTGTTGAGAGTTCATCTAGGGTCAATCGAACTTGTCGGTGGGGTGTCAAAATAACTATGGTCTACTACTAAGTTAACTACTTCTTCTTCTAGTTACTCGATGGGGGTTGAACAGATGAATTGGCTAGTATGTTGGTACCTCTTGTGGGGCCAGATTTTGTCACAGTGCTCGAGCTGAGTCGAGGTTTGGCTTATGCATTGCTCTCATAACTAATTTGGGTTGTTGCTCTCTTTATTATTGAAGTACCCTCTCGATCTGTTGGTCAATGATCTTGTTAAGTTGCTCCAATGAGATCACGATAACTTATTGAGGTTGAGTGCTTAACCTAGGTCCTGGGGCCCCGAAAGCTACAATGTAAGAGGTTCGACTTGCTCCAAGTTAGGCACCTTTTTCCTCTACTGCTTTTTGATTGAGGCCATCTCGTGTTGATTATCTTCGCATTTCTAGGTTGTTTCCCACAAATGGCGCCAATTGATAATGCAAGGAATGTCTCCGTGAGAATTCACTAAGAGGTCAAACGGTATACTCAATTAGATCTACTTGCAACATGAAACACCATTAAGATTGCCAAAGTGACCTATAGCTAAGACCCTCTAATGCCTAAGTCAATACTAAGCTGAGAGCATAAAAGGTAGGTTTATAGTAACAGGATATTATAGAATGGACATACGTTATCTCTAAAGTGTTGACTGCAAGTATTTATATAGGCTATGCTTTTGGTCAAAATGACCTTTCTATCCTGATCTTCAATAATAGTTGTCTCTTTTAGGGAAGGAAAATTTGACCATTTGGTCCCCAAACCACCCTGACGAAGCGTACTTAAAGGTGGCGTGACGTGCACTACAACAATTAATACAAAGGAATCACAGTAGGGAATAGTATTAAATGCAACAGATCTTGTCTCATATTTGGTGTTCTCGACATCCAACCACTAACCTCGATCGGTGGGTGGCTCCTTACGATGACTTATCCGAGGTGGTGATAGTGGCCAAAAGAGGTCGAAGGTCTGCATCTAGCGTGAGATATGCAATTACTATGGTTCGATGCTACATTCACCTTCAATGTGGGTCCCCATTGCTCCACCCTGACTTCCACAAGCCCAACCCGAGAGGTCGAGCTTCCTACTATAACAAATTCCTTCAACTCCAATAAAATTGACACAAACTTAGAAAGACTATGTAGTTCCTTCTACAGAACTAGTTTCCCAAAATTTTTCATATGTTGAAAAGAGAGCATTCAATAAAAATTATGTTATTGAAGATATGTTGGTAACAACAAAAACATAGGCAGAACCAATTATATAAACAAACTTAGTTCTCAATCCTTAGTTCTCCTAAATTTTTGAAGATGTTCAAAAAACTCAACAATTTTATGCACACATTTTTGTCGGTACAAATCCCCTCATAATAACAAATCAACTGACCAAAGGAGTTTCTTCTAGTTCAGCCTAAATTAGCTACCGAAAAATGCATATCAATAATATCCTTTCTCTTGCAGATTGGGGAGGCAACCCATATGATTGCTATAAAATTCCAAGTACATGGTACCCCCAGTGAAATACTGGGATTATATTTAAGAAGTAAAAAAAATCTCCTATCTAAACAAAAATAATCACAGACTATGTCGTATTTCTTCATGATAGAGGAAGATTGGTCAAGCAGTTGCACAAGATCCAAAATTGGTTCTTTTATGGTATAAAAATAAAAAAATATTTTGGTCCAGTTCACAAAAACTTCCACAATAGGCACAAGAAGGATTCAAATTCTTCTCTAAAAATCTACAAGTTTAGCCAGAGCCAGTTCCAAAACTAAAATAATTATGTGAATATGATTCAAATATAATATTTAATTGAAATGGATGCGAAGTTCAGTTGGGAGAGATATAGATACATGAGACTATATCACGTAATTACTTTTAAAATATTTATCATGAGGTATATCCCTAGATTAACACATATAGGAGGATATCATTACATGATTACGGAAAAAATATCAACAACTACACCATCAATTATAACTCCATAACATAATATACTTGTCTATGCTTCATTTGACAGAGCAAACAGAGAAGATTCCTTTTACAAGCCAAGTAATTGTGCCATACTTCTAAGCCCCAGATACCAAGTGTAGTAGTTTCGTCACCCTGTCAAGTATAAATTTTTCTAAACAATTAGATAAAGAATGTAATACTAGCAATTATAATTGCAAAAAGTTGATCTTCTAATTTTACAACTTCTAAGTTAATTTTACAAAAATGCAAATTTTTTAATTTTGCATGAGATTATAATCTGAAAAGTTTTGATGGAATTTTTTAAAAAAAATATTCAATAAGGGAAATGATCAAAAAAAATTTAACCATGGCCGAGTACATACCTCTCAAGGCATGAGATTACTAAGAATCACCCTACACGAGGAACAGTGACATGAGAAAAATCAGTTTAAGTGAAGAATTAAACAAAATTAATCACAAACAAAGACTTAAACTCAATTTGTTCTACACTCCCAATTTTTTATTTTCACACCCTAAAAATCAATATATTCGACCACATCATAAATAGGTTATGTGTCAGAAACAAATTAAATTTGAGAAAGCAAATCAATGTTCCTATAGTTTAGAGAAATCAAGAAACATATCAACAAAATTTTAAGAAATCTTGAAGTGTCCAAGCTTTGGAAGAGCAAAATTAACGTATTTTTCAAATGAGGCTCATATCGGTTGATAGATATTTGTGTTTTTCATTCCTTGGATATTGTGCATGGTAGAAAGAAGTTAAATATACGAAGAAGAAAAAGCACACCACTAGTTTCTCTCATTCCATTAGTGTAGATGCATATATTCACTAAATCCGAAAAAAGTCTACATTTCAATAAATTTACAAGTAAATCAATAATCATTCAAGAGTTTATTAAAAAAAATCATAATCCCAAAATAAAACAAAACATATAAAAAATTGTTACCTCTAGTTGAAAATCTTAGAAAGATTCAGAATTAGTGAGAAAATGAGTTTTGAGTAATGATAAGGGAGAATTAATGAAAGGAGTTATACGCGAATAGGGAGAATGGGATGATAAGAGAGAGAATAAATGAGAGGAGTCACATGGAAAGAGGAAAATAACCGGGAAAAGAGTCATGGTTAGTAGGAAAATTACAATAGGGATATTTTAGATATGTAATATTTTGATTTAGCATGAAAAAAAAAAACGCATTTGTGAATGTTAAAGGGCCTTTTCTTTTTAAATTGTATAGATATATACTTTTATTATAATAATTATTTCATGTATTATTTTTAACCTCACAAGTATTTTCTAGCCAAGTGCCCTATGCCTCAATGACAAAATTCTCTCACATAATGTGGGAGATTAGAAATTCGAGTTCGAACAAACTCTTAATGTGTATGTTTATTAAAAAAAAAAACTCATAAGTATTTTCTAATAAATTTATTTTCAAATTAAAAAATATATTTTTTCAATATTAAATATAATATTTAAAAACAATGATCAGTTCAATTATCCATACATCATTTTCTTAATAACATATATCAATCATTATAAATAAACATATATACCCCAATAAACCAACTAAAAAATATATATTAATAAATTATATAAAATAAGCAATTTTACTCTACAAATGCAATACAAAAGTAACAAATTTGACACTTATAATAAAATTTATTTTCCCAAAAATTCTTCTAAATAAAGAATTTTATCCTGAATTAAGAAGAAAATTATTTCATTACTACATTTCCCTAAAATGAAAACAAACAATTACTGCATTTCCCTATTTCACCTCTCAAAGCACATTCCCGGGACACTTTGAAAATTCATCCAATAATTAAGCAAACAAAGCCTAAAATTTATATCAAATGGAGTTTTTATATTAATTTATTTGATTACATTGATAAAAACGATCGTACACTGCGCAGCAGCAGTTGTACCTTTCCCATATATATAAACCCTAAGCAAATCATTGACCGTACGCTTGCAAAGGATTGCAGATAGGCATATGCTTCAATTTACCCTTACGAGCTAATGCCCACCGCCAGCACCACTGCCTCCGCCGCCGTGAGTGGCCAAAACCATCAATCCACTATTCCTCTTTCTTTCAAACCTGAATTCAAGCCCTTTCTTCCGCACGCCGCCGAAATGCTGGACCCGTCATCATCTTCATCGTCGGGCGCAATTCGAATCGACGGATCCGAACTCGATATTGCCCTATCCAAATCGGAGTTCTTGACGCGGCCTGAAGTCCTCAACCGCCGCGCTCGGAGAGTCAAGCAGCTGTCCCGGATTTACCGCGATCATTACTGGGCGTTAATGGAGGAGCTCAAATTGAAGTACAGAGAGTACTATTGGGAGTACGGAAAAAGCCCCTTTGTGGAGGATGAGCAGAATGAAAAAATGACTTCTACTCGTGGAGATTGCACAGTGGGAACTGCAGAAAATGTTAATATTGGGAATTTGGGGGTTAATGTTAATAATGGGAGTGGCAGTGGTAATCTTGCGAGTAGATGTGGGGTCCATGGGTGCAAGGCAAAGGCCATGGCATTAACAAGGTTTTGCCATATGCATATACTTTCTGATGCCAAGCAGAAGCTTTACAAGGCTTGCAGTTTCTCCATAAAAAGGTATGTTCTATTTTCTCTCTCTTTTTAAAAAAAAAATTCCCAAGCATTTGTTGACAATCATTTACGTACCAGCTTGTTGTACATTATTGCTGCCTTCAGCTAATTTGTATGTGCGGCTTATTGGGGTCTGTTGCACAAGAAATTAACTTATTTATGCATCCCCGGGATAATCTTTAGTTTGCTGCTTGGATAAATTTTTTACCTCGTTGCCATTTGGTGAGCTTGAATATTTTCTGATCTAATTTTGGTTTGTTCAATTTGTTTCAAGTATAGATCACATACCTGTTCTTATAGGTATCCGGATACCATTTTATCGCATCAAAGGGCTGGCCCTGAGAGAGTTCTTCCTCAGGGCCGTCCTAATTGAACTCACTGATAACTTCTCTTCTCTCCACTAGTCAGATTCCCGCCATCCCTCCCTCTCTCTCCCCCCTCTGTCTCTCCAAGGACTAGAGAAAAGCTTTAGTTTTTTTCTTTTCCCTT
>JACGDI010000373.1:719281-739306 GCA_014898725.1 Jacaranda copaia | reverse complement strand
TTTTTTTTTAATTTCCAGATTTATTAGAATCATTTTCAATATTATACATCCATCTTGGCTACTAGGACTGATATCCCACAAATTTAAAATTAATCAAATCACGTAACTAATTAAATAATTAATTTTTTCTATTCTTGTAAAGTAATGTGTAACTGAACCACAATAAAATTGAATAATAATTTATCTTCCAACATAATTTAACCAAAGTAACAAAAAGAAAATAATTGGACCAACAATAAGTTAAATATCATTTTCAGTCCTATAAAATTAACATTTACACTGCTAATCTAGATACATTTTGTTTCTACATAAAAACAAATCGATAAACACATTTTCTAAATATCAAAAATTGAAAATGAAAATGAAACCAAACAGGCCCCTTTCATTGGTGCTTTTTCCACTATCTTTTGTTTTCCCCATTTTTCAGTATTTTTGGGGGGGTCTTTTCTCTAGAACAGAAAAGGGGAAAAAAAATGGATCACTTTTGCCAAAAAACTAAAAGCATCTTTGTTTTACTCATTTTAACAAAAAATGTTACCTTTTTTTTTCAAATTTCCAGATTTATTAGGATCATTTTCAATATTATACGTCCATCTTGGCTACTAGGACTGATATCCCACAAATTTAAAATTAATCAAATCATGTAACTAATTAAATAGTTAATTTTTTCTATTCTTGTAAAGTAATGTGATACTGAACCATAATAAAATTGAATAATAATTTATCTTCCAACATAATTTAACCAAAGCAACAAAAAGAAAATAATTGGACCAACAATAAATTAAATATCATTTTCAGTTCTATAAAATTAACATTTACACAACTAATCTAGATACATTTCTTTTCTAATAAAAACAAATAGATAAACACATTTTCTAAATATCAAAAATTGAAAATGAAAATGAAACCAAACAGTCCCCTTTCATTGGTGCTTATCTTTTGTTTTCCCCTTTTTCAGTATTTTTGGGGGGTCTTTTCTCTAGGACATGGGAAAAAAAAAGGATCACTTTTGTCGATTATCTTTTCTATTTGCTTGAGTTGGTGTCCAGTGTACATTTTATGAAGCCCACAAGTATCCATGCACTCAACTTTTTGTCTAAGTTTCCCACACAAAAAATAAATAAATAAATAAAAGAAAAAAATAGGTGTCACAATTTAGTAAAATCTTGTCAAAATTTCTATTCGGTTGTCACAACTACATTGTGGTACCTATTTGATTATGTCATGGTTAGGTCAAATCTCACTTTGATTGTTGATATTTGTTTGTAATTGTCATGACCATGTAAAGTCTCACTAATTTCTTTCTCACCTGTCAAGACTATGTAAAATCTTGTCACCATGTCTATGTGCTCTTTCTACTACTTAGAGCCGCAATGCTCACTAAATGTTCTATTCTATTCCTAATTGCAATGTATGTCCTCTCTGCTCCTCCAGACTCCTATGATACTTAGCTTGAGAGGGAACATGAGAATATTTTCAGTATATTCTTGTTTCATTAACTTTATTTTAGGTAGTAGATGATATATGTATCCTCACCATTCTTGTACTCTAATGCTAATCCGATCTCAATATATATTAAATAGGGCTTTTAATACATACCTATATACCATTCTTGTCTTTTAACGGCATAGGTTTTTTGTAAGATGACAGAAATGAGAAAACCATGGTTTTATGCTCACCTTGTATTGTAGGTGTAAAGGAAATTGGATGCACCAAATCGCATGCTCATGTGATAATTACTGACTCTAGCGATCACTTTGTTGTAGTGTGTACTATGGATTGTATATGGATTATTCTAATTAAAATTTGGCAGGCGTAGTTTCTTTTCTCACTTTAATCATTTGTACTAATTTGCTGTATCTTGCATATGTTATCCTTGAAAAACTGCATTTATGTTGCTACATGACAAGAATTGTTGCTATGCCTGCCTCGGTTATATGTGCAGCATGGGTATCTTTTTTGTCTCCACAAATTGAAATCTCTTAAATCCTATGTCAACATCTCATTTTTATTCTTTTATGGTCTTGCACAAAAGGAATGAAATCCAGTTGGATAATAGAGTTATCTTAATCTTGCCGTGGTTGCTGGAAATCATAGAGATGAAACTAAGGAAGATGCTATTCCCTGCATCTTGCTGGTGTTCATTTTGAAGAACTACACTTTTTCGGACTGACTTTCTTTCTAAATGTCTACATGTGATTTTGGGCTCACTTCTCCAAAGATTTGTTTTTTGCTCAGCCTCCTTTGAGTCATCAATTTGTTAAAATGATGCTTGTTGTCCGTCCAATATTCATGTAATGGAATTGAAAAAAGAAAAAACACTTTTTTCATGCCTCCAAAATATTAGCTCATCAAAATCATGCCATGGTAACAAGTTCAAAATATTTTATTTACCTAGCCTTATTTTATTTAGTTTATTTCTGGTAATATAATATATACATTTATACCATTCTTGAATGCCAGTCCTAATCCGATCGCTATATGTATGGGATAATGATGCTGACCTGAACTTAGCACCAACAGAAATCTCCTCCAATTGCTGAAACCTGCCATAGGACACGTTAGGGTCATTAGGACTCTTCCCAACAAAAATTGTCTGATGTTTAACTGATCAAATTTATCTTGCTGCCAAAATAAGTAATTTTCTCAAAGACTGGAAAAAGAATTCAAAAGAAGGATATGATGTAGCTTTTAGGGTTTTTCTGGAGTCTATTTATGTGAGGATAGACGCAATTACCTAGCAACTACAAACCCCTCCACATAATGCCCCAAAGATCCTGGATTCTTGCAACTACTGCAACTACCTCAGCCACTCCTCCAAAGCTTGTTAACTCATGACTGTTAAGTATGACTTATCACATTTTGCAACTTGTGCCCTCAAGGCATCCAAGTCAGTCTAATCATCCATGTGCTTTACCTGGTTGAGCACAAGTAATGATTTGTGTATGCCCATGAGGGTTCCACCAACCTAAATGATTGACTCTTCTAGCTCGATTAGAATTTGCTTTAGCCTAGGCTTAAAAACAGGTCCTTTGAGGGCCCAGCACTTAGCGCACATTAGATAAGGTTCTTCAATAAATCGTCTGGGTACCATTCTCACTTCTAATAATATAAAAGCAAGTAGGGAAAAAAGTGAACAAAAAGCACCGAAGCCTCTGTCCCATTTTTCATACCTTGTGAAAGACCTTCTACAATGCCAAAAAATATGATAAAGAATCACTCTCTAACAAGGAAATCATCATCAACAAGTTAAAATGAGAACCATTGGATATGGGCATCTTTCATCTGCCATAATCATCCCACCTTGATGACCCTCTGATGGTTTTTACAAACTCAACCTCATATGTAAATTTCATGCTCTTTTGCCCCCTTGCAATTTTAGATCAGTCAATCCATATGTAGATTGAAGATGCCCCTTTCATAAATGAACCTGAGCCTCTTTTACTTGTGATTTTTGCCTTTCCTTTCCTTTGTTTCCTTGAATTTTTTTGGCTTGTGCAATTTCTGAAAGATAGAAAGGGATTACTTGGTTGTCCAATACAATTATTCCTTTACTATGTTTTGCAAAATCTTGCCATGATCTCTATATTTGCTACTATTCAGAGCTTCCGTGCTCTCCTAAATTCTTTTTTTTCTTATGCTCCTACTTCAAACTTTGATAATGCTATTAATGCATAGTGGCAACAGTTTTATGATTTTATTATTTTTTATGGATGACAATTTAAAATTCAGTGTGTCCAGTTGAGTATGGTTGATATATATGCTCTAACTTGAGGGGACATGTTAGAATAATTAGTTTATTGCTGGCCACAGGCCATACTTGTACTTATACAGTTATACTATTCTTGTATTGTGCCCGAATCCCATATATATATATGATGGCATTCTTCAAAAAGTCATCTATACAGTCTCCGTTCTGACTACAAGCATCAAAATTTCTTTGTTAAATGGGTAGAAAGAATTGCTAAAATCACACACCAATATTTCTATTTGATCTTGCCTCGATAGCCCAAAGAAGAAACTAAAAATTAAAATAGAATGAAAAAGGGGAGAGCAACCAAAATGAGGTTGGGTTAAAATGGATATGACTGTACTGGAGCTGCATAGCTGCTGCATAGCTCCATGTTAGTATCGTACTAATACTGCTGTCACTTTGAAATAATACTTATTGTAGGAGAAAATAGAATAGTTGTATTATATCAACAAAGGAGATCCCATCTTGTGTATAGATAGAGTATATCGATAATAAGGATAAGTGCAATCTTAAAATAGCTTATATACTAGAATCTCAATACTAATATAACTGATATACTAGAATCCTAATACTAATATAACTGATATAATAGGATCCTAATGTAACTAAAGTATGTTAACACTTCCCCTCAAGTTGGAGCATAAATGTCAATCATGCTCAGCATGTTACGCAAGGTCTTAAACTACTTCCTTCTTAAAGCTTTAGTGAATATACTTGTCAATTGATTTTAAGATTGAATGAAAGAGTATCAATCTTCTTACTCATCATAGCCTCATGGATAAAACAACTGTCAACTTTGATATGCATACTCCTCTCATGGAAAATTGAATTATTGACTAATGGATAGTTGCCTGATTGTCACATCTCTAAAATTAGAACTAGGTTCCCCCAATAAATTCTTGCACCATAACATTTACTCATGGTGTATACAACTCTATACTCAACTTGTGCATTGGATCTAGCTACTATAGTATTTCTTGCAATGCCAAGTCACAAGATTTCCCCCAACAAAGGTGTAGTACCCAAAAGTAGATTTTCTATTGTGTTCAAAACCAACATAATTTGTATTAGAATAAGTTTCCATTTTCAAGCGTCAATGCTGCTTGAATAGCAAGCCTTTTCCAAGAGAAGCCTTAATATATTCCAAGATTCTTGGAGCAGCATTCGAATAGATTTTCCATGACTTGTCCATAAATTGATTGATTACTCCTACTGCAAATGAGATATATGTCTAGTTACATTTAAGTATTTTTTTTTTCCTATAATTCGTCTATACTTAGTCTTATCCTCAAAATAATTACCATCATCATCCCAAAAAGCAAGGATAAAATTCATAGGAGTATCAATCAGCTTGGTGCCTAACAACCCAGCTTCGTGAATTAAGTCCAAAGCATATTTTCTTTGAGACAAAGAAACTCCATGCTTTCTAAAGAGCAATCTCAGTGCCCCAAAAATACCTAGGATGTTCCTAGGATGTCCCATATCCTTGGTGATACCATGATAGAATTGCTGCGAATATGTCTTTTTCTTTTCTATACCTCCAATATCACAAGGGTGGAGGATCGACAACAAGAGAGAGATCAACAATACTAGTGGGCATGGCAGTTTGGTGCTGGGGACCACTTGTGGCTTAGGTGGAGGAGCTAATGGACAAGTGGGAGAAGAAGGGACAGCAAAGGAAGAGAAGTAGAGAAATCCTAAAAAGTGGAGTATCCTCAGAAATGACATCAATAGAAGTAAAAGGCCAATGGGAGAATATATCATAGCTAAGGGAAAAGTCATGAACAAATCACAGACACCAAAAAACATGAAGGATAATATTAAATAGTGGGTGGTTTGGATAAAGGCATCAGTAAGAAATATCTTCATAGAGAACATTAAAGGGATATGATCAATAAGAAAGCATGATGTAAGATCGCCATCCTGAAAACCTTTAGGAACATTAATGATGCAATGTTTGCATTCGGCAACATGTGAGTATAAAAAGTTTGATGTAAAATGCCATGATTCTCACAAAATTGAGAACCTTTTTTTGAACTAATTCCAGTACATTGTCAATTTAGATCATATGCTTATGATGGCTGAAAATTGAGATTTTATTTTATTTTAAGTGGAAGTTATTACATTAGGAACCTCAATCTAATCTATAAGTAGACCTAAGTCCAAATAAAGATAAGAAAATATTGAAAAGTAGTAATTGATTTAACCCAACAAGAACTCCAAATATTTGAATGAACAAGTTCAAAAAATGAAGAACTACATTTATCCGCCATAGACGGAAAGGAAGCATGACCACAAGACTCATACTCTATGGTAAAAATAGAAGACTCAATGGGCAACACTTTCCTTAATGTAGAGAAAGATGGGTGACCAAGGCAAGAATACCACTGAAAAGGAGAAACATATGCTAAAGAGTACGAGCATCAACAAGGGTATTAACCATATTCAGATAATGGAAGCCACCATGTTGTTGCCGCCAATTGTCTTTCTCATGTGCAGATCTTGAAAGATACAATAAGTGGGAAAGAAGATCATTAAATTGTTTTTAGATTTGGTAAGTTAGACAATAGATAAGAGACTAACTAGAAAGTTAGGAGCGATGAGGATATTAGTGAGGTGGGGTGTTAAGTGTAGTAGTACTAGAACCAAAGACTAAGTAAAAGGAGCCATCAACAATACAAAGATGAAGATGGGATAGTGAAGAAGAGAAAGATAAAGAGAGAAGACAGGATTTAGTACCAGTAATATGATTGGTGACACTAGAATTGAGTAGCCAAGACTAACTGTAGAAAGTGGCAAAGGAATGTGTGGATGGGGACACAATTGCAAATTGAGAGATCATCTAGAGTAGCAGAATTAGCACCAGAACAATTCACAATGTGTCACAATCAGCTGAAGTCTTTGTGAACATATTAGTCTTGCACATAGATGGCTTTGTAGCATCGATTGAAAGCACCTGAAATAGCATTTGCCCAATTCGGTTACCAAATTTGATCAGACATTTTCAGACGTGATTTGTCCAACCACAATTTCAATTGGAAATACAACTTGGCTCTTAACGGAAAGTATTGCCCGATTTGAGAGATAAAAGAGAAGAACTAGTATAACTATCTTAAACTATTAATGGATGCAATAAAGTATGCCTTGGGAAACAATTGAACTCTGGCCTCTACAGCACTGACGGCCACTGGAAGGACCACAACTGCATTACAGAACGGCCATAGCCAAAGCCTCAATAGTAGGAGGGAATGAAGATCGAGAGGAACTGCTTGTAGCAACTCGTAAAATGCAAGACAAGGCATTAGAGGGGTAGGAATGTTGTCACTAGCCAAAAGACGATCAAAAATAGGATGAGAGGGATCAACTCCGGATAGACACTTGGCAAAAAGTAACTCTTCCTAATAGGACTAGTTAGTCTATGCATCACATCCCAAAGGATGTTCTAGTAAAATCTCATTGCAAACCCCTGTACGTGAAACAAAGGAATCAGTGACGGAACAAAAACAACCATCCTGCATAAGAGAAAAAAAGTTTTTGAGATAGCTCAAACACACAAGAAACATCTTTCTGTTGAGAGAACATATCATTAAGGCATCACACATTACCTTAGTAGAAGTCAAAAACATAATATTCGCACTAAAAGATTCCTCTGTACTATTGAGAAGCCAAGTCACAACAGAACGACCGGCTTGTTTCCATGCAGCATAAGTAGTATTTTTAGAATCTGCTGGATTAGAAACAATGTGCAATAACTTGTTTTGAGAGACAAGAAAAGCTTGAATCCTTGGAACCGCAGAAAATAATTCTGACCATTTTTATCCAACTATCATTACCTAGAGCGCCTTTAGTATTAGAAAGGGATGCCATAGTAGAGGGTGAAAATAGAATTAACTGGGGAACACAAAAGACTTATAACAAGAAAAATAATGAGGAATAGTACAACACTAAGAGAAGCAACACCAATGCCAAATCCTAATAGCAATGCCTTATGTCAGATTGTGGAGAGGGAGCGCGGATAGCCTATAGGCGTGTGAAGGGTACATGGACAGGCACGCTAAAGCTTGTGGAGCTGCTACGATGGTGCATGGTGATGGAGTGGTAATAGGGTGGCAGCTAGGGTCTTGGTGGCAGCTAAGGTTTCAATGGCAATAGAAGGTGACAGCTAGTATTTTGCATAAAATTTGAAAGTAACGTATTTCTTCTTCTTCTTTTTTATAGCTCCTAGAACATGCTCAATACGATGTAGAAGAAAATAGAGTATTACTTCAACAAGAGAGATCACATCTCATATATAGAGAGAGAAAACACGAATCAAGCTATTTGATGTTTGATTATTATCAAATTTGAATTGGGTTGTTTGAAAACCAAGTCTTGGCACCTTTTTCCCTTAATGAAGTGACTAGGATAAGAAAAGCTCCTCCTCAATTTTTTTTCTTTTATTTCTTGTTTCAGTTGTCCAACTAAAGTTCCATCCTGAAGTAGTGATATGGCACCCCCAGTCTTCGACCACTAGTCTACTACTTTTTAAGGTTGTTAATGTTAAAAAAAATTCACTTTTTTCAGAACTCCTTGCAGTTGAGTTGTGTTTTGCTTGATTAAACCCCATTTGTGATGGCCTGTAAAAAATCAAATCCAACTCAGACACAATCCAAGCTCATCAAATGTTCTATTGAGTTTTTATTATGTGTATCAACTCGACTTTATTTATTCATGCATCACTGACAGGCAAAATAGCTTGGATGTTATGCCACCCATTCAACTATGAACTTTTTGGCGCATGTGTAGTTTGTTGAGCCCCAATTTTATTTGTGTGCAAGAATACATATTCATGCACAAAGATGCTGAGCAAATAACTTATCCATAACTGATCCAACTTTTTCATGAACTCATTAGATACCATATGTTTGTTTCCTTGGTGAAATTTGTATTTGGACTTGTGCTGTGAAAAGATGTGACTAATTTAAGAATTACACAGATACACGCATTGATATGCTTGCATTATTAAAGTTTGCTTTATTGAATTCTATTTTCCTGCCTGTACTTTTCTCCTAGAGCTTTTTAGATGCTTTAGATTACGGGGGAAGACATTCTGTGTTGTTTCGTTGCTTCAAATAAAAAGGGAATATCTTCCTTTTGGGAGTAACATTCGTTGAATGGGCACACAAAAATATAGCCTGTTAAAATTATAATGTTTCATCTATTTGTGCATTGTACAAATATTATCTGAGTGCATGAAAAATAAAGTTACAAGGCAGGTGTACCTTAATATACAAAATGAGGTACGATGCAACTTGCGTCATTTCTTGTTCCTCAAAAGAGGTATGCTGCTGCGTTGTTATACCTTTTCATCTATGTCTTCTCTGGTAAAATCTCCACAAAAGCAAAAACCTTTCACTGCACCAGGCATTACCCAGTGCATTGAACTCATGCTAAACATTATAAGACCATAAAGCAGTTAAGACTTAATTGTGCAATTGCAAGTAATTTCTAGTCCTTCACTTTTTATATGCCAGTTAATGATCAATATAAGTTGTCATCTTTGTGCCTGGTTGTCATCCCTGAACAAAATTGCAGTCAAAGCTTACCATGCTTAAAAAAGATTTTAGTGTAGTTTTCTTCTGGATTTCTTTCTCTCCCATTAATTTGGTTTCCCAGATCTCTTCTGCGGAAATATCAGTGAAAGATCAAACTCAAGATAAATTCAGGTAATGTTGTTGTGGTATAGCCTTTCTGTGGCATTGATAGCTCTGAAGACCAGAATCAGTTGTCGTGGTCATCATATAAGAACTGAGTCTTCCGCTTGTGTTGAGGGGGGGTTATAGCCCATGATTGCCAGTTTTAAATTGGCTAAACTTTTTCTAGTTGGGTGGCTGTCCATGTTACACTCACGCATGCCACTAATTGCAATTAGTCATCTTATGAAATTTGGATCTGACGGATATTTGTGTTGTCTGTGCTGATGATGATTGATGATATCCTTTGTCTCTTCTACTATATTGATGTGATTTACATAGGATAACTGTTAGTCTGTTATCATCTGCGCTATGTTACTTTCTTACCCTGTTTTGCAATCTTGAATGAAACGTTTACATCTAGAAAGTTTCATAAGATTAAGATAACAAATTCATTGATTGCGTCAATTGATTTCTTTGTTGTTATGATATTATCTGCGTGGGATCTCGGCTGAAACTTCTTGGTGTCTGATTTTGTCCCTACCTGGAAATCTTTTCTTTGCTGAAAATGATACCTTTTCCATTTCTTTTGTGATTGCTCCTGTCAGTTCCACCACAGGACCTATACTTTGCGGAAAACCAATACTGAGATCAACTGTTCCTTCTTATTGCCCTCTCCATTTCCAAAAGGCTGAAAAGCATATGGTACGTGCTCTCAAGAAGGCTGGCCTCAACATCCCTTCAACAAGTAAGCTTGCTCCTAAGTTCCATGTCATAGTTGCGGAATATGTACGTCAAATCCAACACAACAGAAGATCTGCACAGAAGGCAAATCTGGAAAATGCTGAAATTAAAGAGGAAAACAACTGTTGATGCTCTTGCTCATTCCAAAGAAGTATGCTATAGAATAAATTAAATTCTTTTATTCCTTGAGCAAGTTGGTGAACCTGCAAACTGTAAATCAAGAAACAAACTTGATTATGGATGTGTATGTACTAACTCAAACTCAATTATGGGACCTGATTTGTGTCTTGGTACATGAAGTTTTGTGCATATTAGAAGTTACGGTTTGCTGCTTCATTTATCTGTGCAATTTTCCTTTAATTCCGCCATTGTCCGATAAAAGCTTGCTATATTCAACATAGCAACAGGGAAAGGAGAAATGTTATCACAATGTTATACCTGTGTAACTTTACTTTTTGGGTCGGTACAAAGTGTTTTCGGTACATACTTCGATTTATTTTAGAATGCTTAAATTTGAGTTTTATTTGTCTGGAGACCATGTTGTGTAAATACTGTGTGTGTGTGTGTGTGTGTGAGAGAGAGAGAGAGATTTGCAATTTTATTTATCTAGGTACTTTATTTATTTTGTTATTTATTTTTTAACGAGATCACCGTAGTTGGCTTTTGAAAAAATCAACTGTTTTTTTAAAGTTGTCCTTCTCCACGGTGTTCCACCGCCTTTGGCGCTTGTCACAAAGAAAATGATAAGTATGTAGTACGATTTGAGAAATTTTATATTCTTATCTCTATGGGATAATTCTTATTATCATCTCTTTATTTTTGTCTTTCCACAAAAGATCATATTCATTTTCTATTTCCACCTCTTTATTTTTGTTTCTTTATGGAAGATTATATTTATTTTCTCTTTCTGTGTATTCTTCTATGTATTATTCTCTAGTTTCTCTTTTCATTATTTTTTGGGGCAAAATTTATTTTACACCTCTATAAAATTTCTAATTGGCGAAAAATCCCCTAACAATGTCCTCTATTGCTTAAAAATAGGAAGTTTTCGCCCCTCCTCTCTAGTGTGTTTCAAACATGCTGACGGTGCAAGTTTTCTTGCATTTGGACGATTTTTAACATATGTAATGATTATTTTACCCTTTAGTTATGTTTGAAATAGAAACCCACCTCCATTGCCAAGCATCCATTTTATCTAAGTTTGAAGAAAAGGGTCTAAGGCAGTCATTTTATCCAAGATGTTTTCTTCTAACACCCCCAACCCAAGAAGACATTCAAAGCCTTGTTTGGACATCATGTATCCATCAACTCCTATGTGTGAATGCAAGAAAAAGGCTGCAATATGGGTCGTTGAAAATGAAAAGAACCCCTCAAAAGGCAAGTTGTATTATTGTTGCAATTTCATTGTGTGTGAATTCTTTAGATGGGTGAAGGTTGAAAATGCCACTTGGTCACCTTAAGGGCTTGTGGTCACATATCCATTTGGGGATGCAATAGATTTGGATGATGAATCTGTGTTTGGAGAGTCTAGTGAAGCTGTCGATATAATGTTAAGAATTTCTAGGGTTCAACCAAATGAGGAGAAAGGAAATTATATTCACATTTCTTGGTTCATTTGTGTTGTATTGTTCATGATTTTGGTTGTATTGTTGGTAAAAAAATAGAGACAAATTTGGGGCAAACTCTTTGCTATTATGTAGATGTTTTTTGTAAATTTTTTTTTTAAATACATTTTTATGTATGGAAAAGTTGGAAAATCTGGTTAAGCTGTTGATGCTATATTTTATTTCCTTTTAATATTATGAAAGGTTTGTAAATGATATACTAGTTTCTTTCATTTTACCTAAATTAATTTGCTCCAAATTTGGAAACAAAGGAACAAAGGAGAAAACTACAACACTAATTAACCAAAAATTTGTTGTACTAGAAAACAAACGAAAAAATTCATCTGCTTTGACAAAAAAACAAAGAAACAAAAAGGCAGATATTTAATACCATATAAGCTATCAAAAAATCGGTTAACATAAACTAAACAACATACCAAAAGTACTCAAAAGCAAAATAAAAATTGTAGCAATTACAACCTCTAAAAAAAGCCAAAAAGCTAAAGAGTACAGCTTCAATTTGGAACTGTCTATCAATCCAATTAAAATCACTGTAAGTCCTACTCAACCAATAGTCAACCAATACAAGAAAAAAGCATCTAATGAACCTACAAATATGGTTCACTGCCTGTACATTGTGAAAAAAAATATCAAATGGAGTAGTAGAATCTAATGTGACCCAACAACACACACAAAAAAAATGCATATATAAAAGACTGTAAATAAATGAAAACAAATTTCATAGCAATAGAAAAAAAAGTTGCTCATACAATTGTCCAAATCCTTAAATTAGCCAAATCCCAATATTCAAATGCATATATCTTCAACAGATGTCAATATTATATTTGTTTTTCATAGCATAGTTGTTGCAGACAAAACAAAAAGCAAAATATAGTCTTTCAAAGCTACCCACTCCCCAAAAAGACCCCACAACTACTCAAAGTTATTGAAAGCTACAAAAAAAAGTCACACTACCAATATCAATAATTCAACCATCAACAATAATTCAGCCTTTCCTGTTTCTTGTCTTGTATTCTTTTTGATCTATTTCTAATATTTTGCAGAATCTCAGCTAAATCAGGCTTCCTCGCCCTTGGGGCTCTTGCAAATTGTTTAGATCTTGAAGTTGAAGCTTTTCTCTTGCCCAATAATGCAATGTTTCTTAGTCCTTCATATATTCTCCCCTCATTTTGTTTTCTAGTACCCTAATCACATGAAAAAAAAAAAATAGATAGATCTAATAGCAACTTTAGGCACACAATGCTAGTAAGAGAATAAGAATACTCACAACAGCACTGTTTGAAACTTGTGTCTGATTTCTTGCAGATTGGTTTGGTTAGGTTATTTCGGCTTGGCTTGGTTCCCTCAAAGGCTCATTTAATTGACCAAGTTATCTTAAAGCTCCAATTGATTGCCTTTGGATGACCTATAAGGTAATTAGTATTTAAGCAACATGTTTAACTAAAAGTTACAGAAATAGAAAAGATAAATTTACTCATTGATTTGTTGGTTTTCTTGCATTTACTCTTCTTCTTACTTCTTTAATCCTAGCCTGCAAAGTAGTTATAAAATGTTAATGTTGTGGGCATGAAATATTAATTTTATTGAATCAAAATTCATCTTTTACCTTGGTTGTAGCATTTCTCTTGGCAGCAATAGAATAGGACTGAGGTCGCTCACCAATTGGTTGTTCATATCTAAAGAACTATTCCTCTGCAATGAAAATTGTGTTAAAGATTAATGATACCAATATGGTAAAATTTTCTTATATTTAAATTTACTTACAACCTTGCACAATTTTGGAGCTTGGATTTGTTGGATTCTTGCATGTTCCTCTATTACGCCCTGGCTGCAAGAAATTTTTGCAATAATGTGAAAGTCCATTTTTTTGTCAAAGCTTCAAAATTAGCCTTAATGTAGTCACCACTCTTAGGAACAACATGTATTATATTAGAATAGACTCTTAGGTATGCCTCTTTCTTAAAGTAATCTGCCACATAGTCTTCAATCTTGTGTCTTCTCTCACAAATGGCAACATAAACATGGCAATAGGGCTAGCCATTCAATTGGCAAATTCCACAAGTACAAGGTCCTCTTATTCAAGTCAACTACATAACTATCAAAAATTCCAAACTTCACTTCAAATTCATCTTTTCCACAATACCTAGGAATGTTAGGACATATTGTCCCCTCATATATCTCCATACCTTCTCTCTTCTTTTGTATTCTTAATGTCAACTTCCCTCTAATCCACTCAAACATTGGGATAATTAGTTTATCTCTAGTTTCAAGTGTGTAGCTGTTGAATGATTCACAAAGGTTGTTCTCCAAAATGTCAAAACGACACATAGTTTTGAAGTGATATCTAGCCTAATGGTGGGCTAGTATCTTCCTAAGCCATTCTACAACATCTTCATAAGTTTCATCGAACTTGGGATCAAGTTCTTCAATCTTCTTTATCTATCTTGCCAACTCATTTTTATTTCCAATGCATGCTACTTTCCACAAAGCATTTTTCAACTCCAAACTTGTGTATTTTGATTTGAAATTAGCAGATAAATGCCTCAAATAGAACCTATATTCACATGTAGGAGCAAACTCTTCAAGTGCAACAATGGGCCCCTTTTGTCTGTTTGAAATGAATGTTCATTTCCCGTCATCACCACCCCTATATCTAAGAACAAGTAACCTAAAACCTAACTCTTAAGTTGCTCTATTTTCAACCCTCACCATAGCCATTACAATTGGCCACATATTATCATTACCATATCTTTCAATTGCTGCCAGCAATTGTCCCCCATGGCATGTTTTCAAAATGCATCCATCCAACCTTATTATGGGCCTACAACACTCTAGAAACCCTCTATTCATGACCTCCAAACTAACATATATCCTATCAAATGTAGGAGGTTCTTTTTCTTATTGTCTTCTTAAAATCAATTTGCGTCTAGGATTTTTGCACCTCACAGTTTCACAATAGTCCCATAATAATCCATACTCCAAACTATCATTCCCCTTGATTCTTTCTACTGCTGTCCTCTTAGCCCTCAAAACAGTCTAAATAGTTCGTATTCAAACTCAACTTCCTATAGATTTTATACTGCAATTTCTGTATACCAATGTTTGGATTATCCCTTATTATTTTCTCCTTCCTTCAATGTATTTGTAGTTGGCCATCTTATTATCAAAATGCCTAACACAATTATGCTGGCCTTTTAGTATCTTAATTTGAAACATTAGCCCTTTTAAGATTCTTATTGCATGAATCATCCAATCACAAGCCTCATCTTGACATACTGCAGTGATTCTATAACTTTCATTCTTCAAAAATAATAGCTTGTAACCATGCCTCACACTCTAGTCTCTCAAAACCTCTCTAAACTTATTACAATCTTGGAATTTATCCCCCACTTTAAGTTCATATATCTTCATGTCATTCCCCCCTGGCTTGTAATATGCATGCTTGGGGACATCTTTATCTGAGCTACCTAAACTGAGAAGCTCATCTTCTTCACCTACTAAGTTGTACTACTGCTCATCTTCTACATTTTCATTCCCTCCTGAGCCCTTCTTCCTCTTTACAGTCATCTACACTTTTTTCTTCATATTTTTCTACTTTTGAACTAGTTCTACCTTACTTAGGATACTCTCTGCAAAAATATCTCACCACTTGAATCTTCCAAGTCCTCCAACATTTCAAATGGTGCATCTGATTCTTCATCATTCTCTTCCTCCTCATATGGCAAATACTCAGAGTCATCAAACTCATCATCTTCATAAAACTCACAATTTGCTTCAGGAATCATCTTACATTTACCTCCAATAGATGCCTCATTTAATGGTTGTAAATTGACATTGCTCACATTAGTGTCCCCCAATTGTGAATCAAAATTAAAATTTGCATTATTATCCCCCCACAATTCACCAAAATCAAAAGATCCATCATCATCTCCATGCTCACCTAAATTTCTACCCATATCTTCAAAAGCTTCATGACCCTCCCCCCATTCATGGTTTCCCTCTTCATCACCCAAATTAACAATTGTTTATGTTCAATTGCTTCATTTTCAATTACTACATGTTCAATTGCTTCATGATCATTCACAGATAATCACAATAATAGAAGAAAAATGAATAATAATTGCGCGCTTGGTTACCTCGAAGGTATTCTTCAATAGCTTCAATAGCACATTTCAAAAGATTTGGAACCTAGCGTGTGCGCTTGTTGGCTTTGTATTCAAATGGGTATGCATTCACACTTCAGCCTCACCTTGTTTCACAAATGGGCCTTTTCCTTCAAAATTATTCAAAGGGATACACGAAACACAAACCCAAATGCAAGATTAACACCAAAATGGGCTTGGAAACATGAATGTAGGTGCAAATTTTGGGTGTAATTTCACTCGGTGTTCTAGGGTTCTCCAAACATAGAGTAGAGAGTCAAAACGATTTTACTTCAGAATTCTTAGTAAAGTTTTTTAGATTTTACTATAAACAAAGGGCAATTCAGACATTTGATTATTCAAAAATTGAAAAAATCAATTAGGGCGAGTGAGCATTATTACAAAGAATTTAGGGGATTATTAGATAGTTTAATAATGTTAGGGGATTTTATGCCAATTAAACACTTTACATGGGGTAAAATATATTTAACCCTTATTTTTTTTCTCTCCACACCTCAATTGTTTGACAAATTATGTCTTTTTCATATTACTTTTCTAATTTTATCATGATTTCAAGCAAAAGATAGAAATAATTCAAGAAATTTTATATTGCTATTCATTTCCTGTTCTCTATATTTATTTGTGTATTATTCTCTATTTTATCTCCACAATATATTTTTTTTCTCCTGCACTTCATTTTATTTAACAAATTACATCTTTTCTACATTACTTTTCTAATTTACCATGATTTCAAGACGAAGACTAATAATAACAATTTAGGAAATTTTATACTTCTAAAATAATTACAAAAAATATTTACTCGTATTTTTTGTAAGAAATATTATGATGATACATGAGTTTATCAGTTATAAGTGAAAAATATAATAGAGAAAATTATCAAAAACCATAGTATACGGTACTCATCCTTAATTATTTATTCTTAATGTTAATTTGAATGCCAGCAATAAACAATAATACTAAAGAAAAGAAAAATGTAGCGTAACAATTTATAAAGATATGTTGGAATTTTATAATGTTGACCGTTGTACTTTCACCCGTACAAAAAATTGGTGGATCCTATTCCTGGAATGGAATCAACGAAGGCATAAACGGAAAAAACAAAAAAAGTGAGAATTGAAGACATCTCCTATTTTTGGAAGGTTCTTTGGGCCTGTCCATGCTCTCTTCAATTTCAGCCAATCATTCAAACTCAGCCCATTTATTCGAAAAGCATTATTTTATATGATGCATTTCCGAGTTGGGTGAGGGATTTACTAATTAAATTCGAGTCAAATTCGAATACGAATATAAGTAAAATAAATCAAATTAAATTCAAATCCTCGAATATTCAATTCGATTCTATTTGTTAACAACCCTAGAAGTGGGTACCGATGGATCGAATACAAAATGACATCTCTTATAAATTGCATAATATTTAACAGCATATATATGCTTTATATTCATTAATAAGAAGACCCAACTTTCATACAGTGACATATCTCTAAATTATATTCTTCTACATGAAAATTTAACGCTAAGTATTAAATCATTTCATTAATTTAATGAATTATTCTCAATATATAATTATCTCAATATCTCTTCTATATTCTTAATTGTTTTTCGAGCAATATTTTTGTAAAACTACATTACAAATGATATATAATTATTTTTCTATTAGGAACATATTAAAATGTACCTTGCCACTTCTTCTTTCATAATGTTTATCAACTTTTCTCCTAAAAGATTTACAATTGAATTTTTGTTTATAATTATCATTCATATATATATATATATATATATATGTGTGTGTGTGTGTGTGTGTGTGTGTGTAGTATAAAGAAAGATATTAATATACAACCGTCGCAACCACAAGCCATGAATTGATTTGTAAAAAATTCTTTCATGATACCATTTAGATCAAAATCCCGGCCCATATATATATGCACCAGTTAAATAGTTGTGTATATACTTTCTACAGATAAAATGCATTAAGTCATAAGAATAATTAATGTCATGGAGGAACTCTACTATTCTATAGCAGCAAAATGGTAGAAAAAAAAAATTTAACATATGTGGTAGAACATAAAATATTTCAATTTACTATTTTAATATTTTTTTTATAAATTATCCTAATTCATAACAATAAAAATTAAAAATTAAAAAAATATGAAATATATATGCATATTTAAGAAAAATAAATTTTAACTCACGAAAAGAATAATTATAGAGGTGGAGAAAAAAGAAGACAAACATTTTTCTATTTTTGAATAGTGAATTTAATGTTTTGATTATTTTTTGCGTATTCTATTTCTAGGAATTTCTAGCTTAAATTAAGAAATTTTCTTAATAATGATTAACTTAAGTAAAAAAAATTAATTATAAAATAAGAAATAATTCATGGAGTAACGTAATATGGTGCAAGACATATAAACTTGAAAATCTAAATTTGATAGAAAGTAGTAGACAATATAATGAGGAGTTACAAAAATTATATATTAATATATGAATTAATATAAAAAGTTTCATATACACAATATATATATATAGTATTTATCGAAATTAGATATGGAGTTAAAAAAATGAGTTAATATAATTATTTACATTCACACAATGTCACCACTAGTCCAAATTTACATTTATACATGAATTTATTTGTTTATTTTTTTATCCCTAATTATTATTTGAGTATAAATAAATCGGGATAAAAGGAAATAAAAATGAAATCTTTTTCATTTTTTATCACATTATCAGAGAACGGGACAAATGAAAAAGATTACAAACTTTTTCACTTTTATCTGTAATGGAATAATAGTAGAGATGAATATAACAACGAGTAGACTAAAAAGCTGCTTTGCACGTAAGCACACTCCTTTCACTTAACTTAATTAATTACATTAGATAACATCCACTTGATCTATCTATTCAATTTTTATTTTTATTTTTATTGTTTAAATATATATATATATATATATATATAAGTTTTAATTGTAACAAGAGATAAATGTAATTGTAGTAAAATATGGATAAAATTCGTCTCTCCACCAGCATGCATGACTAAATAAACCAATACCATCCAACTCAAATCAATCAATTTTAAAATAATAATAATTGAGTTGCAATTTATTATTTTATTAATGAATCACGTTTACAGCTCAAACCAGTCGATAACATTGCATCTTGTTGTAAAAATTAAACCCATATTCTTAAATCAATTATTAAAAAAAAAAATTATCCTCGTGCTAAAGTCATAATTATTAATAGTGGTACAACTCAAGACTTTATAATGATCTCATGCTTTGATAGTGACCAATGACCACCCATCGTAACAGTAAAGTGCTACCACAGGCAACGCCTTTCTATCTTTCCTTTTTTCATTTTTAAGTGGGATTTTAGGAGAATTATTTCTAAGTATGGAAGGTTCCCATAGACATCACACTTTTAGTTATACTACTTTGCATTCTCACCACTCCTTTAATTTCTTTTTGCATTTCCACTCCATTTTAACTTCTTCCTCTCTCATAGGATGTTAAATATTCATTTTTTAATCTTTCTTTTTTGCCCAAAAATAAAAAGTAATAACTTATCATTTTCCATTAAATTAATCTTGATACTAAGTTTGACCATAATTTTCACAAACACAATCGTTTGTAATTTTTATTAATTAATCCATTCATTTTTCATCTGAGCATCTTATTCTTAATAATTAGGCTATCGATCTTCGAAGATAATTTGATATTTTTCTAGTAATTAACTAACTAACATTCTTGCATTTAATTTATTCGATAAGAGTTAATATATATATATATATATTAAAATTATTTGATAATATAAATACCGACATACATATATATATATACATGTAAATATATAAGATTGTGTCACATACATAGGCACGGCTTCTAAATAAAGAAACTTTGGTACGAGGACAATGCATTATGTCGTTGGTGATTCATGAATAATAGAGAAATGCACCCATCTCAATGTTTATAGGTCTATGTAGGCTCCAATGTTGTTTGTTTATTTTCGCAGAAAGAAAACAGTGAAAACTATATATACATATGAATAAAAGAATATATATATATATATAT
>JACGDI010000373.1:670918-712874 GCA_014898725.1 Jacaranda copaia | reverse complement strand
CCCCCCCCCCCACCCTCTCTCGTTCCTTTCTATTCTTGATCCCAACATGATAATGAACCACTAGTAAGAAATGTGTTTGGACGGCATGAGGTAGGTATCCTAGTAATGCCTATAGTTCGCATTGGTGGAGAAGGTATATTTCTCCACTTATCTTTATAAGTGAAGTGGAAGCATCGTTTTCTCTTCTTTTTATCCTTCACGTGTCAAGTTTGAAAGAATTTTACAAAAAAAAAAAGGGCCTTTTAATCGTTTGGTTCACTTAGTAATCAAAATCAAATCATTAATTTCACAGAGTCCAATATTTTCTTCTTCTTCTTCTTCTTCTTCTTCTTTTTTAATTTATCTAATCGGTTCCTTTTTCCCCATTAAATACTCATGAATTTAATTTGGAAAAAATGTGAATTATCTTCTTCATTATTGCATAATGAATTAGTTTGTGGTAATTAATTAATTAATTAATTATATTACACAATATGTAATGTAGGGCAAGAGATTGTTTGTTATGAGAATCCCCGGCCATCGATGGGGATCCACCGCTTTGTTTTCGTGCTGTTCCGGCAGTTGGGGCGGCAGACGGTGTATGCTCCAGGGTGGCGCCAGAATTTCAACACCAGGGACTTTGCGGAACTCTACAACCTTGGCTCCCCTGTCGCTGCAGTCTATTTTAATTGCCAAAGGGAGAGTGGCACAGGCGGGAGAAGGCGATGAATCCCAATTTTAGAATTAAATATCTAAAAATAGTAGTAATAAAAATAATTGATCTATGATCTATATTTCAATATTCTATGCATGGCTAGGGTAACGAGTATAGGTAGATCGAATTGCCATACTATTGTTACTATATATATATATTTAAATATCGTTTTACCTTTTGCAGTCAAAGCTTGTAAAAAATAAATATTACTTAAGAGAATAAAATCTCCATGCCGTCGGTTTTATTATCTTTAATTTTTCGTATTTATTATTAAATATAATATAATATATATCATTAAAATAAATAAATTAGAAACAAAACAGTGAGTGACAATTCAAAGATTGCAACTAATTATATATATGTGGCAAAATATTTTGTTTTTGTCCCCTTAAAAATGTTTTACAAATTAAATAATGACAAAATTGGTGTTTAAATTGTCATCATTAACAATTCGTAACTTATATATATATATATATATGATGATGATGATGATGATGATTTAGTGACAATAAATATCTTGTCACAAATTATAATGATGATTTTAATTGTCATTGTGACTATAGAAGTGTTATTAATTGCTAATGATGATAACTTAAAACAATACCATTAGTGATACATAAAAATTATTGTCACTTAATACACATCGCTAATGACATTTTTGTCATTTATTATTTTATTATTAATATTTCATTTTTATGGGATATATACATTTAAATTTTAATTGTTTATAATTAATAGCATCGCATCCTTACTCACATGATTAAGTGTCGAGAATTTATTTATTTATTCATTCATAACAAACATCAAATGTTAATAGAAGCAATTACTAAATAAATAAATCAATACCACACTACTTTTTGATCGTACGAACTCAATCTCGCAACTTCAACAAAACTTTGATTGTAGAAAAATCAAGTTAATGAGTGTAAACTCGCAACTATTTTATATTTTAAAAGTAATTTGTGTGGTATTTCAGCACCCGAAAACATATAATCTTTTTGTTTCCCCTAATAACTGGGCGTCATAACTGCCATATCCATAAACATGAAAATGATTGGAATTAAACATTAGGGTTCGGGATCTTTGGCCATAAAGTCGAGCTGCCTTTGCAGATAAGATTAATCTCACATATAAAATGTGATGTTGGAGGAGTTGAACTTAAAAGACTTCAAAATTACATGTAAATATATAAATAATAATAATAATAATTAAAAAAAAATATCCTTACTTCAGCATTTAAGATTCATGTGCTTTCTAATTTGCCTATCAAATGAATTAATCAATACATTAGGGCTGCAAACAAGCTAAGATTGAGTTGAGCTTGACAAAAATTTCAAGCTCAAACTCGGCTTATCTGTAAATATGTGAACTTGAGAGCTCATCAAACTTTCAATTTTAGGCTTGAGTTCAAAATCGTTGATGAATATCGAGCTCAAGCTTGAGTTGATGAGCTCATTAAACGTCGAACCATCATAGATTCAAGCTCAAGTTGTCGAGCTTAGTAAAATACAAAAATAAATTTGTAAGCACGTGAGGAATTTTAAGTTGTACAGTTAGATTTAAAGTATATGCATTCATCAATTTAAATTGCATATATTATATATATAAGTTTGAAATTAAAATATAAAATATTAATAATGCTTATATTGCTTCCATATGTCCATATTGAGTTAATATTATTAAATATAAGAAAAACAATCAATGACTAGTTAATTGTTATAATAATTATTTTTTATAAGGTAATCATATATTCTATAGTCATGCAATTTACTTAAAATTTATCAATTTTTTATATGCTTTAAGTAAATTATTCTTTTGACTTTTAAAGTATGAATATTAAAATACAAAAAGAAAATTTTTAAGAAAACGATAATTTTTTTTTTGTACTTGTAATATTAAATTTAAAAAATATGTGTTAACCTATATAATATATGATACAGCATTAGGATAAATAGGTATCATATCATATGTGTAGTGAGAACGGATTGGTCACAGTACAAGTCTAACTTGCTCACACATGGTATAACTATATTACAAACCAATACATATTTTTGTAAAAATATTTGAATAAAAGAACTTTTATTTTTTCTCAAATCTATCATGCTATTATCTTTTGCTATTTATAAATTAGTATCTTACAAAAGTAATTGTTATTTAGCAAGTCATTATAATTGAATAAATAAATTTTAATTTGAAAATTATTTCAATATGTGGGATATAATTTTTAAGTATTATTTTTATACATTATTTAATACTTGTATATTATATATATACACTAGCTCGTGAGCTTTTGAGCCACTATATCAAAGTTCAAGTCTAGCTTGATTCAAAGCT
Source organism: Jacaranda copaia (assembly GCA_014898725.1). Taxonomy (NCBI): domain Eukaryota; kingdom Viridiplantae; phylum Streptophyta; class Magnoliopsida; order Lamiales; family Bignoniaceae; genus Jacaranda; species Jacaranda copaia. The sequence goes on along the minus strand of JACGDI010000373.1, from coordinate 709,846 downwards.
TGAATTCAATAGATTCAGCTCAAGCACGAACTATGCCAAGTTCAAATCAAACTTTTTTATATCAAGTTGAGCCGGCTTGTGTGAGCCGAGCACCCCTACCATAAATACATATTCTCGTATACTCGTGCATATTTTTTGCTATGATTAATTATCAATTTAACATGTAATGCATTTAGTTAATACAACAATATTGAGGATCAAATGTTATCCAAATTATTACTTGTGAGACCTTTAACCAGGGAGTGAGATTCAATTTTGTACAACAAAACGTTGGATGGCAAAGATTCCTTAAACTAGGAATCCCAATCAGGGAAACTTTCTCAAAGACTCAAAGTGGGATGTGCAAAGAAAAAGGTTCCACTAGATATTATACTTTTGAGTGAAAATTTAAAAAAAAAATATATATATATATATATATAGAAAGGAAATAACGGACAGTAATAGAAAATTTAGGCCCATGTGTCAATCCATTGTGGGTAGTTTTATATTTTATGGACTTATGTAGAGGTTGATTGGGCTTTTTGACCTAGAGTGTATTTTGGCAGTCCAATTGTGGCCCCTTTTTAAACTTATGGACCAAAGACCTGAATTGGCTTATCTTTAAAAAGAGGTCATTGTTTGGTTTAAATATTTTTTGTTCTCAATTTCTAAAAGGGTATTCGGATACTTATCTTTATCAGCAGCACACATAATCAACAAGTCGGATTTGAATTGAATTTACCATATTCAAATTTGAATTTGATCCAAAATCCTATATAATCTTTATTACTTAACGTTATATCTAAATTCGATGGATATTAAAAATTCGATTAAAAAATTTGACTCGATTTATATTTTTTTATTTTTTCTTTTGAATTTTATAAAAATATTGTATTTATAAAGTAAAGAATGTCATTTAAATTTTTAACTACGTTTTATTATATATTAGTTCAAAAGTTAAATATTTAAATGCTAAATTTCTATTTTACAGTATATTAATGCATAGATGAACTTTACATGTTATTATATTTGATATTTTATTAATATCCCTCTTATTTTTTAGATTAAAAACTCAATATTAATAGTATAATATAGACATTAATATAGATATTATGTTAATATAATATATTTTATTTTAAAATTTTTATTAATATTATCTATAAGAGTATTAATTTAACAAAAATTATTAAAATTTGGATCCAAATCTTTAATGAATCGGATTGCTTAATTCCATATCCAATCCACATATTTTGAATTACGAATATTTATAAACGAATATGATCCATTTGATATTTTAATCGGATAAAAATCCTAAAATTCGAATCCAATTCTACTACAAGAAAATTGTATATTAATGGCATTAAAAAAATACCATTTAAATAGAATTATGGTGATATTTTTACGTATAATGGCATGTTTAAAAAGTGTCATCTAGGTGGGTGTAGCTAAAGGTATGAATATCACTATTTTCTTTTTTTTGTGACATTAACAAAATGCAACAAGAAACGAATTAAATGATATGTTAAAATGTCACAAAAAGTACATTAAATAACAGGCCAATATATCACAAAAATTACATGTAGTGACGTATTAAAATACCACAAAAAATCTTTTAAATGACATTATAACATACCATAAAACATGCAATAAATGACATGTTAAAATGCCATGAAATGTTTTTTAAAATGACATAGTAACACATTGCAAAAACCATAACAAATGATATATTAAAATTTCACTAAAAGGTTCTTTAAATGATATGTTAGCATGCTACAAAATAATATATTAATAGCATACTAAATATCACAAAAGATTTTTTTTAGATATATATCTTAACCTACCCCAACTCCTATATATATCTTAACATATCCCCACTCTCCAATTGTGAAACTCTAACATGGCTCTATTGATCTTTATAAGATTCGAACACACAACCATCTATTTGCAAAATTATAAATTACCATCAAGCTATCTATCAATATTTAATATAATTAAAGATATTAATTTATTTGTATAGTTTGAAAGTACATTTACTCAACTATTTAAATATATGAATGCGCCCAAATGTATAATAAGAAAAACACTAATTTTTTCTTAAATCAAACAGGGCATCAATACATTAATGATAACATATATTTATATTTATATTTACAAATGTTATAGTTATTGATATACCTATTTATTATTTATCTACTTTGCAATATTTTTTTATATTGCATCATGATTAAATTATGAGTGATCATTTTTTTTCCAATATTTATTAATCAATTGACACTAAGTATTATATTATAGTGATATGTTTTTACTGCTATCACTATATTATTTTAATATATCCTGATATGGGATAACCCATTAAGTCCAACAGGCCCAACATCAACTGGGATAACCCAAGAGGCCTAACATCAAGTCTAGGCTAGATTGCCTATCAAGGATCATTTGATCGACCTATATCGACCATACTTGGCAAGATTCGTAGTCGACCTGCATCGACCTCAGGACCACTCTGGGTGTTCTAACAGTCAGGTCTGGTTGACATGTATCGACCTCAAGACCCACTCCGGTGTTGACCTGAATCTTCGCCTCATTTATTAGTCTAACAGGCAGCGTGCCTCCGCATTAATGACACATGACAACCAGCATAGTCACTGCCACCAACTCTGCCACCACCTTTGGTAGGGAGACGCCTCCAAAGGTACTATTTACCCTGGAAAATAGGAGATTCAGTCACCTGAAATAGTACCGGGATCTGGACATGAAATGACCATCAACCCTCTGACAAAGATAAAAGTCAATACATCTGATAAGGGCACCATGGTCAAATTACGTTTGGAGAAAGCTATAAATACTTCATACTCAACCACACTGAAAATAATGCAAAATACGCTATAAATCTTCTATACTCTCAGTATTCTGTTCGATTACTATATCTCAGTCAAAACAAACTTGAGTGTCGAAATGCCTTAACCAGGGGTACCTCGGCTAGTCTAATATGTGTTGTGGTTGTACATCTTAGATCTCGAGAGAAATACAGCTTTGAATACTCGACCTCTCTGGTCAAATTCATCCCAAACACTACCCTTTTCACTATAAGCGATTTTCAGTCGCAACAATCACTATACTACAAAAAATCTTTAATGTACTAATTAACTATTGTGGCATCTTTTTCATTATATTACTTTTATCACTATATTACTTTTATATTGTGTCACTAAATAATTTGTGGCATCTTTTTCAAATGACACCATAATTAAATAACATTAAAATTTTTCACGAAAAATTAGTTGCATTGGTTGAATGTCCTTGAAATACATTCTTGTTGGCATTTTCAATCAAACGTCATCATCTTTATTTGTCATTTATTAATCAAATGCATCTAAATATAGTACTATAGTGGTATTTTTCAATAATTATTACTGTATTACTCTTGTATGTCACTTCAATGTCATTAACTTAGTACCACTAAAATATTTCATGACATTTTTTCCTAAATGACATCATAAATAAATACGAGTGGCATTTTTTAAGAAAAATTAGTGACACTAATTAAATGCTTGCAAAATACATTTTTGTTGGCATTTTTAACCAAACACCACTATCTTATATGTCATTCAACAATCAAGTGTCACTAAATATTTTATCATAGTGGCATTTTTGTAAGACCGATACTATATTACTTTTATGTGTCATTATACTAGAAAATGCCACTAAATACTTTATGGCTTTTTTTTCAAATGACACCATAACCAAATATTAGTGCATTTTTTTAGTAAAAATTAGTAGCACTAGTTAAATGTCTGTAAAATATATGTATTTTGATATTTTCAATTAAATATCACTAATTTATTTGTCATTTATAACCAAATGCTATCAAATATTATACTCTAGATGCATTCTTTTACAACTATCACTATCTTAATTTTTTGTGTCATTATCTAGTAAAATGCCATTATGTTGATGCCACTAAAGATCATATTTATTGTAGTGTTCAGATTGGATTCAAATTAAAAATCAATCCACTGACTACCCTACATAATTAAAATTATTTGGATTTAAAATTCAAACTTTATACATATTAATATAAAAATGATACCATTCGATTAATTAACTAGTGACATTCAAATAGACTTCTTGATATGCTTGTTGACTAACAAAACTATTAGTGATTAGTTTTAATAAATGATTTGAATAAATAGCATCAATAAAAATCTATTTTAACGAAGTGTCTAATTTGGTAGCTTTTGAATTCTTTGTTTCTTGCACTTCGCTAGATGTTCACTAAAGCGCAATTTTACCTGTCATCCGCTGGATAATGTTTTCTCCCCTATAAACGTGATTTGAAATATTGTGAAAAACTAACTTCTATTTTTTAAAAACTTATTTTTCAAGAAATAACATTCTATTCCAAAAATTACTCTTTGTTCTAAGTTGAAAATTAAGTAAATGAAATATTTTTTTCAAAATGAAATATTAGATGAACTCATTATCTAATATAATCGAACTTTGCAATTCATTAATCAAAATACAAATTCATTTATGTACAGCGATCTTTTTAATTATTTGAATGCATATATGAAGATATATTTATAACTGTTAGAAGATTGTGTTTAAATAGAAACAACTACTGAAAATATTTTGATTTGATATACATGTCTGCTGACAAAGTGCTTGCTTGATAAATATATTATTTGCACTTACCTTACAAGCAATTTATATATGTTTCAAGTTTTCATATTTTGAATTTGAACGTATTTGAGTTCAATTTTGATACAATTAAAAAATCACACTTAAAAAATAATAAAAATTATATTGGAATATCTCTTTCCCTTCACCCTTTAAGAGGATCAACTATTTATACAAGCTATTGGTGACAATTCAATTCTTCTAATATAAAAATATTTAATTACAATAAAAATGCAAATACATTACCCCGTAATGGCATATGATGAGATAGATTATATTTATAATATTTATGTTGATATCACTTTATATATCATTTATTAGGAAAGATATCTTCATGGGTAATGGGGTACTTAATGAATTGATTATCAAGTTTAAAGTTTAAAATAACCCTCGTATCACCTGGATTCCCCCTCCCCCGTCTATAGCTCAACAATAATTCTAGGTATAAGAATGTATGTCCCCGGGGGTTTTTTTTTTCTCCGGATGCTGCAGCCTGCTTTGAGCCATCCTAACTTGCCGGGAGAGCTCGAACAAAAAACTGGGAGGAGAGTTCCCACCAAACTCTTCAAAAGAATAACAAGTTTTACAGGGACGCATGATCGACCTGACGGCTGAGTTGTTCGAGTTGTCAAAAAATACAATGCTTTAGTAATTTATCACAAGAAACTGGAGGATCAACTGGTGAGTTCCTTAGCCATGCAGGAGCAAGAGACAGAAGAAGCTTGAGAGGAAGCTCATCAAGAATTCTTGAAGTCGGACGAAGGTCGAGATATTATGGAGTTTTATTGGCAGGACAAGAAAAAGGACTTCATGAAGCAAATGAGTTTAACGCCTTATCTGATAAAGACAAGCTAACAAATTATAGTGACGAAGATATTGAAGAGGAGGCCGGTGCTCCTGATGTAGATCTCCCGGCCCAAGCTAGCTTCATATAACCCAGACCTCCTTGGTACCTTTGCAAATGCTCATGGAAGTCTCCCTACTTCAGTTAGCTTTCATTGTCTCTCTCTCTCCATATATATATATATATATGAATGTATGAAGGGTTGACGCCCCCAAGACAATTTTTCCAAAGTTATCTTAATTTTACTTATAAACTTTTCTTTTGGACATGAAATGAACTCCCTTTTTTTTCCCCTTATTGTGGCTAACTACTTGTAAGATGACAAGATTTTACATTCTTTCTTTTTGCTTTTTTACTCGAATGCTCTAGTTTTGAGGACAGCTATTTCTCTTAATAAATGATCAACAATTAGCAAAAATAAATAAAAATGAGGAAATAGAGAAGTCGAATAGTGACATAAATTTCAGTAAATAAAGATTTTCAGTAGCTTGATATAAACTTGTCGACTAATGGCATAGGGCCATTTTACACAAAGTATGTAACTTACACTAGGTAGGTTAGTATAGAGACGTTTAACTGTAACGCTAGGCCATTTTACATAAAGTAGATAGCTTGTAGCAAGTAGGTCGACATAGAGCCATTTAACTGCGGTAGGCCACTTCACGTAAAGTAGATCTCTTGGAATAAGAAGGTCAATGTAGAGCCGTTTAATTATGATGCGAGGCTATTTCACGTAAAGTAGATAGTTTGCAATAGGTTGGTCGGCGAATAGCTGTTTAACTATGGCATGAGGCAAGCCATTTTACATAAAGTAAATAATTTGCAACATAGACTTGTCCTAGAGTTACCTCAAGCATAAAATTTCTTCAAGTTAGACATGTTCCATGGCCGAGGAAGTGACTCCTATCCCTATGCATTAGTCGAGTCTTTTGTGGAGTGCAATCCGTCCTTAGTCAAGACATTGAACCTTGCCTCCACTAATTTCCGTAGCACTTACGAGTCTGATTTGCCGCTAAATTTTTCAGCGTTAGATTGGATCCTTAGCATCTTTGTCTTCACCATCTCTTGCGCAAATGCCACCATTGCCTGTTGCTTCTGTGTCCAAACTACTTAATAACAACATTCTCCAGTGGGAAAACAAATGTAGGAGCCCAGTCGCTGTTGTCATACTTCAAACAAGAAAATCATTTGTCGCCATCTCGTCTTTAATGGTGTTAGTGCAGCCGCAGCTGCAGCTGGCCGCGTGAGACTAGGCTATAGGTAGATGGAATCATATCAAGTCAGACTTTTCCTCAGCATAAATGTTTCTTCTCAAGTTATTGAGGAAAATTGACATCATTGCGCATCATAAGGGAAAACCTTTCGCATCTTCAAATCAAATTTGTAGGTTCATTCTCCTCACCCCAGGCTTTTTACCAATTTTGAAATCTTCCTTCTAATCCTTCAACTCCGCATCTTCGTTCTTTATTCACTGATGCTCGAGACAATAAGACATCAAATTTGAGGTAGGCTTTTTAGCTGGTTACTAAAAGAGCTCCTCATTGCAAAGCCCCTCATTACTTGTTGACCCATTGCAAAAAGGAGAAAACGAGGTAAACCTGATAGGTGATGATGGTTCGGTTGAATTATCCATAAATATGTACCAAATTCCTACATTTAAGTTGTGATCTTCAAAATCAAAAATGATATTCAAAAAAATATTAGGTCCTAATCACATGTCCACGAAGAGTCTGATAACACAATTGAATTCTTTTCAATCTTCCATTAAACAAAACCTGGACAAGCTATAGCAAATATTAGCTTGCTTCTTGTCGTTTAAATGGGCAACATTACCAACAAATTTTATGAGTACCGGAATCATATATAAGTCTTTCCTTTTTGTTTTTTCTTTTGCACTAAGTCAGACTTATATCAACACAAACAATACCACTTGAATGATAAATCTCCGTGTTCTTGACCAATCCATAGAAATATCATTAGCCAAGTTGAATTTGTAATAGAACCCATAGAAAATTTACGAACATATAGCAATAAAGTGTTGCAATATATATATATATATATATCCCAAAATGATTCTGAAGTCTGGGATAATGTATCTCAAACTGATGCTAAAAAATTAGGATTGAACATCATACATTGGTATTATAAATATTAGCAATAATGGGCATGATTTATGTTTTCAAATATAGACAATTGTGTTGTAAATATTGTAGTAGCAATATAGAATATACATATATATGTCACTATAGAAATTATACTTTTTCTATAATATTTTTTACTTTACTAAAAATAATATAGTAAAAAGAATTATTTGTTAAGATTTTTCTATTGTAGTATAAAATTCCATACGTGTTGTAAATTTTGTATTGAATATTGCATTTCATTTTATCATAGTAAAATATTTATTTATTTACTATAATTTTTGTGCGGTGAATAATATGTTATATTTTCGACAATTTTACCTAAACCATGGCAAAAAATTAATGAATTAACCATGCTTTTTCATTAGTGAAGTAAAAATAATGAAACTTGTGAAAATTTGATGGCAAAGATTAAGATCTCAAATCAAAATTTTTCACTAAGAAAGAAGGTAAAATATATTAGAAGCAAGCTGGTTTAATCAATAATATTTGAAGTAAAATAAAAATTTGGTTCCGATTTTTATTATTAAAAATTAATTAATTAATTAATTAAATTCTAAATTAACAAATAAAACTCTCAAAAAAAGATTTCTAACTTGTAACACCCCATCCAGGATATGCTTGCTCCCAACTAAGGTGCTACCCTGATTGAATTTTCAAGAATTTCCAAAATACAAAATATGCACCTCCAAAAATTTCAATTCAAACAATTCCGTAACAACCTAAATGATGAGTAAGATTAGAATCAATTAATGACATCTAGTCAACTAGTCATGCTGCAAAACTTCAAGCCAAACCTAAGTATTCCATAGTGTACAATTGCTCAAAAGTTTGCGTCAAACATCTCAAGTTTCAATATATTACACTTCATTAAAAGATAAAGATGTAGCCTAATGACAGACACATTATTTATATTACTCATGTATGTAACATCCTTACCATTATAAATGCATTGATAATATTATTTACACTATGCACAATGGCCTAAGCTCATGGTGCCTTCTATTCCTTTGATCTGGGGCAAGAAACGAAAAAGATAGTACAAGGAGGATAAGTCAAATGACTTAGGGATGTAATGATCAAAATGCATGGACAGAATACAATGAATGGAATACAATATACGCATATAAGAAGAACATTTATTTTGAGTATGAATAATTAAAGTGCATGTCCAAGCAACATGATATTGAAGATTAGATAGATTTCGCATAATTATTGGAGTTGGAGATCACGGGTTGACTTAACGCTGTCACATACCAACGAAAAGACTTCTCAAGTTTCAAGACATTTCAGAGAAAACTTCGAATTACAAGAATCATTGTAATAAAAATTAGTAGGACCAATATTTAATACCAATTTATGCCACAATCAACATATAGAGCAAAATAAATAAAAATCACCTCCAAGCTGATCAATAAAATGGCTTCCATGGCTAACATATAATTACAGGGGAGTTAGCATGATTGCCTCTATCACCATAGGTCAATCAACATGGCTACCTCTATCACCAGTATATAAATGCGAGCTAGTAGAGATAGCCTCCACAACTATTATAGAATAATTACAAGCTGGTAGGATAGCCTCCACAACTATTATAGAATAATTACAAGCTGGTAGGATAGCCTCCACAATTAATATATTAGGGGCTAGTAGGAACGACCTTCATAATCAATATATTACGAGCCAGTAGAGATGGCCTTCATAATCAATATATTACGAGCCAGTAGAGATGGCCTTCACAACCAATATATTACGAGCCGGTAGAGACGGCCCCCACAACCAATATGAATCAGTAACGACTAATCAACAAGATTGTCTCACAATAGTATAGATTAATAGAGGCTAGTCAATATGACCGTCTTACAAACAATATCATAAACATATGGTGATTGGGTTGAGCATGAATTAGTCAAATTATAGTTTAGTTGACAAATTTAAAATCCAGTTCATGTGAGATCATCAAAAAATTTCCAATTTCAAATGATGCCTTTCAAATCTTTAAAAAGGAAAAAGTTAAAAAAAAACACTATTATTCAAAACATATTAATTTAAATCATTGTTCGAAGGCAACCTTTGAGAAAGGAGTCAAGTGAAGTATTTAGCTAATACCTCGAGTTCAATGCAGGAGTTCAAATGCAAGAGTTCAAGGATAAATATATTAGAAATAGTACAGTATGGAACAATGAATTCATTTCATAATTTCAATGCAAGAACGAACAAGCAATAATATCATATTTACTAGATATAGGTTCTTTCCCCAACAAGAATGCCTTATACTATCGAGTATGGACCTCACCTAACAATATTAGATAGCAAACCTTTTCTTAATGAACTCGATAGCTTGCCCCTCATTACCTAGTTATCCCAAAATATTGTATTAGAGATACTAAAATAACTTTATTTTAATTTCTTAATTTATATAGCTATGCTCAACATATAGGTTAATAATTTATTTTCCTTTGATAATCCTAGTTAATTCCAAGTTCATGTATTAAGACGTTTTCAAATTCTTGTCTACCATATAATCACATGTCTAAATAGTAATTATTTTATCTTCTAACATCATTAAACCCTATCTTATATTTGAAATCAAGAATCAATTACTTATTCAAGTTCAATTAAATTAATTATAATAATTATTTTGATCCTTGAAAATTACATAATTCAAGTTGCTTAATTTAATTAGCTAACGATTACAAGTTTATCCATATATGAATTAATAAGATTATGTAACTCTAAGATGATTATACAGTTTTATTGGAACGTCAATAGGATACAATACAAGCCTAAAGCATTTAGAACATACTCAAGATATTTAAATTATAAGGTCTCACTTGAATTAGTACTACTCGTTCAATTTTTAGTTCGAACATAGCTATACATATAATTTCTTTGATTTCCTATCTCAAGCTTTTCGATACAATAATACTTACATTAATAGTTAATTCAATTACTAATTTATCAAACTTAATTTCACTACAAAAAAATATGCTTTTTACTACAGTTAAATATGTATAGTAAATAGTAATTAAGTGTGGTAAGAAGTTATTAACTACACTTCTACTACACTTTTCTAGCCGTTGACAATGCAAATGAAGTAAAAGTTTAGCTACACCTTTTCAACCGTGGTAATTGTCTTTTGCTACAAAATTATCTTTAATTACTACAAATTTAATGTGTGGTAAGAAAGCTATCAAATACACCACTATATTTTACCATAATTAAAAAAGTATAGTATATAGTAGTTAATTACCACAATTCAAAAAATATAGTAAATATTTAAATAATTTTTCACCACAATTAAATGTAGTAAAAATAAAATTATTTTTGTGGACACCATGAGTTCATTAAGACTCAAACTCTTAACCTTACACTTACGTATGTGAAGATGATGCCACTAGGCCAATGGCCACTTTGTTGCTAATTAGCTAATTTAAATATATTTAATTAATTAATCAATTTTTTGATTGTAAAAATTATTGGAGGCAAAATTTTATTTTATCTCCAAACTTGAATTTTCCTACTAATTTAAGGGACTTTGCTAACTAACTAAATTAAGTATTTGATTAATTAATCAAATATTTTTTAATAATAATTGCAGTAAAATTTTTATTTGACCTCTAACTGTATTAATTAAAGCCATGAGTAATTGAGAATTTTTTGGAGGGTTTTTTTTTTTGTTAATTTAAAATTCAATTAATTAATTAATTAATTTTTGAATAACAAAAAATTGAAACATATATTGTACCTTAAATATTATTGATTAAACATAGCTTTCAATATATTTTACTTTTTTTTTCTTAGTGAAAAATTTTGATTTAAAATCTTAATATTTGCTACCAAACTTTGATAAATTTCATTATTTTTACTTCACTAATAAAAAAGTGATGTAAATTATCATCTTTTTGCCATGGTTTATGTAACTTTGTAGAAAATATAATATATTATTTACCGCACATAAAAATGAAGTAGTAAATAGATATATTTTTTACTACAATAAGATGAAATGTAGTATTTAAAATGAGTTTTACCACACCTTTGAAATTTTATACTACAATAAAAAAATCATAGCAAATAGTCCTTTTTTATTTCGTGTAGTGTTTTTGAGTAATTTATTCAATTAAACTTCATATATATTATGATTCTTGGACTAACTTAATTTTTTAATCTAACTGATACTCAAAAATCAATCAAATAGACTCAATTGTATTTAATTTACACTCAATCAATTTAGCTAAATAAGCCCAATTCAATGGATTGAATACTTATTCCAACATTTCAGATTAATTGAGACAAACCTTAATATATACCTAAAGGGCTCAAGCCATCGAACTCCAATTTCAGAGCTAATTATATTAATTATATCATACATATATAAGTCCTACTAAATTTCTATTTAATGGGCTCAATTCAATTCCAATCACAACAAAGTTACAAATCTAAAATGAGTAATGTAATTTCTTGAATGTTTTTCCAAATCAGTACCAAATTTGAGCCCAAATTACAGTCCAAACAAATTCAAAAACATGTTTACATTTGTCGCCTTGTGCTGTTGTCAGCCACCGCCAAAGCTGGAATTTGCCACCGCATGCAGGTGCATCTTAACAAGGCAGACAAAATTCCTCAATTAATTTTTGAATCCATAGCATATAGCTTGACTTATTGGTTGTCGATTGCCACCATGACTCCACCACCCCAAACCCCATTTATGGCTAGCAAAACTTAAAATTGGAGCCATCTGAAGCCTTGCCTTGATGGACCCATCACTTTCCACTCTTTACTTGCTCATTAACACCATCGGAAGCCAATAGACCGCCCAAAAGATTCACTTCACACCATCGCCCAATGTTTACTGTTAATTCTTTGGTAGTTTTAGTGAGTTTATGGTATGATTGAGCTTGCCATAACAAAGGGAATCAATTTATGGAATGAGCTTCTGGTTTTCATGTTGATTTTTATGGATTCATTGCTTGGAAAAAATTGGGCTGCTATGTGAGAATTTAAGAAATGTTGGGCAGGACATATATATATATATATAAACCTACATTTTTAAAATTTGAATTGAGCCCCAAAATTTCTTGCCTTCTATAATTACCCCCACGAAGGTTAACACCACCTTTGATTAAGTCCCTACAAGTTTTTGGTTATCCTCAATTTGACCCCAAACTTCCAATTTGGTCTTTTAGGCTTTAGCCCTTGCAAATCAACCCCTAGTATTTTCAGTTCTAAACAATTACATCCTTGATTTGATTATTTTTTTCAATCATTTGAAATTTGATATTTATACTGGGACTTAACTAATTTAATTTAATAATCTATCAAGATCCAATTTTATTGTCTGGTAACTTATTTTGTTAGTTTACTTATTCGACACAAAACATTAAGTTAATTTGAGAGTTCTAAAGGTTAGGGTGTTACACAATTACTCATGGTTTCAATTAATAAAATTATAGGTAAAATGAAAATTCTCCCCAATTTTTATTATTAAAAAAAATTGATTAATTAACCAAATACTAGCAAAGTTCTTAAAAAAGTGGGAAAGCCCCAAATCTAAAGGTAAAATAAAAATTTGCCTCGAATAATTTTTATTATTAAAAAATTAATTAATTAATTAATTAATTAATTAATTATTATATGTTTACATTAGCTAATTAGAAACAAAGTGGCCATTGACCTAATGGCATCACCCTCAAACACATAAGTATAAGGTCAAGAGTTTGAGTTCTGATAAATGCATATGTGGTAATTAAATATTAACAAAAAGGTAGCTAATTAGTTAAAGTCCTCAAACCTAAAAAACTAATTTGCTTTTACTACATTTAATAGTGGTAACAAAATAATTTAAATATTTACTATATTTTTTCAAGTGTCGCAATTAACTAATATATACTACACTTTTTTCACCATGGTAAAAGATAGTGGCATATTTGATAGCTTTTTACTACACATTGAATTTACAGTAATTGAAGATAATTTTGTAGCAACAATCATTTATTATGGTTGAAAAGGTGTAGTTAAGCTTCTACCTTGCTCACAATGTCTACGTCTTGAAAAGTGTAGCACAAGTATAGTTAATAATTTTTGCTGCACCTAATTACTATTTACTGCATATATTAGTAAAAAAGTGATTTTTTTTCATTTTTTTTAGTGTGTGCACTTGTATCCAAGTTTAGAACACAATGAGAAAATATTCGTCAATTAGTATTAGTGCCTTCTAAGGTTTTGGCTTCTAAAAGTTTTAAGCTTCTATAGCTAGGTTTAACAATCTCAACCCTACCCATGGGTACTTGTGTCATTCCACTCTGTGTAGGGTAGGCTGAAAACTTGCTCCACATATGGAGTGGCAGATTTGATATAAATTTCATATGGGGCAAAGCACGTTCAGGTTTAATGCTAACCTACACTGTTCAACCATCACTACTTATATAATTGAATAATATAATATATATATATATAATATTTTTATTATTGTAATTTTTTTGTATTTTGGTTTTTTAGTGATATATTTGAATATTTTCATATTGACTAAACTTTTTTATATTTACTTTTATGATATTGTAATTGAATTACCAAATTATTGTTAATTGGATAGTTTTTAAAAAAATGGCAGGTATAGGATGGGGTTAGGTAAGTGTTAGTTTTACATATTTAATGTGAGACAGGTTAGAGTTTTTAAATCTAAAACCTATGAGATGGAAAAGGGTAGGTCTTAAGATATACTTTTAAGTGCACGGGGTAGAGAAAGGTTGGGGTTTGGAAAATTCTGCCCTAACTTGTCCAAGTGCCAAGCCTATTCATAGTTACCTACTAAGTCTCCTCGGCCTTTTTGTTGATAAGCTTTCTTTCCTTTCACTAGTCATTGTTGCTAATTAATCTCTATTCTCTTAGTCTTAACTATTGATTGTCTTCCTTACAAGCATTAGTCTTTTAGCTCAAACTAAAATCAAAATCAGTTTGTATCTTTTCCCAACTATTCTCTTAGCATAACCCGCATATTTATAGTTACCTACTAAGTCTCCTCGGCCTTTTTGTTGATAAGCATTCTTGCCTTTCATCAGCCCTTATTGCTAATTAATCTCCATTTTCTCAGGCTTAACTATTGATTGTCTTCCTTACAAACATTAGTCTTTCAACTCAAACTAAAATTAAAATCAGTCTGTATCTTCTCCTAACTATTCTCTTAGCATAACCACGACAATTAAATCCTCTTAATCCCGTTATATTGCCCAATCCAAAGATCCATGACCTTTGGACAAGGATAGTTTTTGGCATACCTATTGCAAAAATGTCTTCCATAAAAAAGGCAATACTAAAAGCTACAAGAAAGGCTACCAAGCTCCCAATGAAACAAAGGACCTAATAGCATAACACAATGAAGTCAAGTGCATACTAAACTTTGGGGAGAGAAAGGCATAATTTCAAAATCTTAGTAATGGAGAACACAATAAATTCAACAAAGAGGATATTGGAATTTTGCACATTTCTTGATTCATTGGTGAAGTTAAAAGCTTGTTTTTTAATGAATTTAGGTAAACTTCATCCTTCATGTGCTTTAAGTGCTTCAAATTCAAATTTCTCAAATTTATAGATCATTGACTTCAAAGAAACCAACCATATAATCAATTTCTCCCACAAGTTTAGCACATTTCAACCTTATCTAATTAATAAGAAAATTTAGATTGTTAACAAATCTTTAGCTACTGTTACAAGTAAAGGAAACATTATTTAAGCCCATCTATGACTCTAAAAGATATGCTCCATGTGTTTAAGCTATCTACAAAATTATGTGTATTCATCAACTTATAGTGTTATCTTGTGATTTTTGCATTTTTCAAAACCAAGCCACGAGGAAGATGATTGGACTTGCTAAGGTAAAACACGACATTTACTGTCTCCAACTAGCCAACAACTAAGTGAATAATAGGAAAACAACCTTCTTGTTTCTCTCGAGCAACTCCTAATCCAATAAAGAATAAGTTTGGTTTCATCACCTTAAACTTGGTAATCTATTTTTAACATTCTTGGTATAATGTTTCCCGTATTATTTAAGAATGCTTATGTCGATGAATTTCAATGTGATATTTATGAGATGAATACACATTGACTATTTTCTTAAAAAAATATATATAAGTCATTTTTGTTAGATCCATAGTGATGTTTAGGGTCCATCTCAATTAATGAACATTTCAAAGACGCGTTGGTTTATCTTTTGTTGATGATTGCCTTCAGATTATATGGATCTATTTACTTAAATAAAATTTGATGTGAATCATATTTTTGCTAGTTTTCTTGTCATTGTGAAAAATCAATTCAATGTAGGAATTAAGAGGACAACAATAATAAGTGGTAAAGAGTAGTGATATGGGTAGCCCAATAGGCCCATCCTAATAGTTATCGACTCCAGAGCATACTTTCAAGCCCACTTTGCATCTAAGGCTATGTTTCTAGACCTATATGGGCCATCGACCATTGCCTTTGTACATATGCAGTATCATGGGTCGAACCACTTGACCTCTCTACATCCAAGTTAAGTGGATTGTTCTCAACCTAACTTAACGTGAGGCTTCAGGTTGCCTAGTCCATCCAGTTATTTCTCTTGTCAACTACCTTCTATAGTCGATCACCCTTGACTAGAGTACTTACTCCGGTGCCAAATCGTATCTCTACCATATTCAATGCCTTGACAGCCAGCATGTCTCCGCATTAATAGCTTGTGCCATCCCAATATCGCCTCTACCACCAGCTCTATTAGGAGGCGTGTCCCCAGAGTACTATTTTCCTAGAAAAGTATGAGGTGATGCCACCTGAAATAGTACAAAGATGATAAATGGCTTATAGCTTTCAAGCAAAGACTTGATAGAGGCATCCTTTACATATCATCCACTTGGAGAAGGTTATAAATACCCCGTTGCTAGCCACTCTCCAGGTATTCCATTTTTACTTTACACTTTTACTCTGCTGCTTGATTCCTTTACTCAATC
Source organism: Jacaranda copaia (assembly GCA_014898725.1). NCBI lineage: Eukaryota > Viridiplantae > Streptophyta > Magnoliopsida > Lamiales > Bignoniaceae > Jacaranda > Jacaranda copaia. The sequence continues at coordinate 693,221 of JACGDI010000373.1, read as the reverse complement.
AATACTAATTTGAGTATCGGAGTGTCTTAACAGGGGGCATCTCAGCTAGTCTAATGTTTGCTAGGATTGCAGATCTTAGCCTAAGAACATATCATTGTTAGATCGTTCAACCACCATAGTCGAATTATCCTAAACACAACATAATCCAGTAAAATAGCTTTCAACCTCATCATTTTGGTGCCGTTTATGGGAACTTGAGATTACAACTGAAAAAATTGGTAAACACCAGGCGAGCCGCATCTGAGAGGAAGAAAAATAGAAGGACAATATCTCCTCCTCCCCCTTAGCCTCAACAAAGGTCACATGCCTCGGGCCCTAATGCCCCACCAAAGCAAGTTGTTACCCTAATCATACCTCAGCTAATGTAATTGATAAGTGAACAAATTTTTACCCAAATTTCAACTTAATTTTTTGCGACACACAATTATGCCTGCCCCAACTGTTAGTGCAACTCCGCAACCGTCACCACAAGAAGAAAGGTCCCTACGGTATAGTCATGGTCTCCTAAACTCCAAGCGCCTGCCAACTAGGCGAGAAGCCAACCCCAGAAGCCTTTATGGAGAAAGAGGGCAACCATTACTTTCAACCTAATCGAGCCCCGCAGCGTGATAAAGTCAAACATTCAAAATTTTATCAGCATAAAGAGATTAGTGAATTAGTGGATCATGTGGCTCGACCCACTAGTTCGACCTCAACATGGTCCAAGCGGATTGAGAGGAGTGAAAAAAGTTTTCCACCAAGTGCAGCAGTTGAATAGACGCCTCGATGAGATCTCGAGGAGAAATATTGAGAGGATCCCAAACCCCGAGGGCCCTTAGAGGTCTTACCATGAAAGGGGATCATCGTTCATACAGAAGATAATCAATAAGTGCATCGCCATCTACGTAAATGTCCCGACTTGACTCCTATGGTATGATAGCTCAACTGATCTCAATAAGCATTTGATGCAATTTGAGCATATGATATAACTATATAGACATGTTGAATACATACACGCGAAGATATTGGTTATAACTTTTTAAGCTATTGCGCTCAATTGGTTTGTCAAGCTTGAACTGTTGTCGATATACTTCTATGACCGGCTATATGATTTCCTGCATCAATTCACCAGTCGATGAAAGGTGAAGCTCTTCCACACCCATCCTTACACAGTCAAGTAGAATGAGGGGAAGTCCATTTGTCCTTTTTTACTAGGTTCAACATGAAGGTGATGAAGATCGACAATCCCAGGATTGAGTTCCTAATTAATGTGTTATTCTTGGGGCTTCAACACAAAGAATGAGCTAATACTTTAGTACAGAAACACCCACAGTTAATGGAAGAACTGCTCGACCTAGCAAAGAAATACATGACCTAAGAAGAAATAAACAAGTTGAAATTCGACAACCCTAAAGTCGAGAAAAAAAATAAAGAGAAAGATGACCAAAAATAGATTGAGGGTCATCAATCTTCAATAAAATGCTTCTATGATTACACTACGCTAAAGCACACAAGGAAGAAGTTGCTGTTTGCAATCCAGTACAATAACCTCCTTAAGAAGCCAAGGAAGCTCACTAAGACTGAGAGAATGGAAAAATCAAAGAAATATTGCCACTTTCACAAGCAAATGGGACATGACACAGTGGATTACTTCAATCTCCATGACAAAATTGAGTGGTTGATTAGGCAAGGCTATCTCAAGCTATATATTGCTGAAGGCACTAGGATTGAAGGGAGCAGAACTAACTAGACTCTTTGTAGAGAAAGGTTGGTTAATCTAAGGAAGGATGATAAAGGAAAGAAACCTACCCAGGATAATCGTCCGCCCATTTGAAGAGTAATTGACATGATTACGAGGGGTATTACTGGGGAAGACTCAAAGTTGGCAAGAAGACTGACACAGAGGAGGCTAGAGTTGAGCAAAGCCTCCCCAATCAAAACACCATTCCATTTATCCACTAGTGCAAAGCCCATCTCCTTTACAAACGATGACTTAGCCCACCTCGAAGGAAAAAATATTGATCATGAAACTGATTGTCCCATGGTAGTCTCTGATGCGATTGCCAACTTTGAAGTTAGGAAGGTTCTGGTTGATAATGGCAGCTCTGCTAACATCATCTTTCTCTCAACACTAAAAAGGATGAACCTATACCAACTGAAATTGAAGCCTGTGTATACTCTTTTAATCGAATTCGAGGGGTCAAAAATCACACCAGAAGGTTTCATCAACCTCTTTACATCATTTGGGGGGATACCCCATAGAAGGACACTGATGATAAACTATATGGTCATCAACACTTCATGTGCTTATAATGTCATAATTGGTCGACCAACTCTTAATAATTTTTGAGCCATTGTATCAACTTATCACATAAAAATCAATTCCCAACTTTAGCAGGCACGGGTGAGCTACAATGCAACATTAAGAAAGCCTAGCAATGTTACACCATTTTGGTCAAGTCAAGCAAGCAAAAGGATTGATCGCAACTGAAGACCTCGAGGGACGCCCCTTTAGTGAAACCTAAAAAGGGCTAGGCTAACAAGAAGAGAAAGTTGAAAGATACTGGGGTAAAGCTCATCGGGGAGTTCAAAATGGTCAAGCTGGAGCCTAGAAACCCTGATAAGACCACCAGGGTTGGAACAGATATAAGCCCCCACATGGAATGTCTCATGGTTAATTTTTTGTGAAGAAATACCAACGTCTTTATCTGAAAGGCATCTGACATTTAGGAAATTGACCTTAGTGTGATCGTTCACCACCTCAACATTGACCCTTCATACAAGTTGATCAAGTAGAAGACAAGAATCTTCAATATCGAGAAGAGCCAAATCATCGAGGAGAAAGTCAACAAACTCTTAGAAATAAGATATGTTATATAAATTCAATATCTATGTTAGCTTTTTAATGTTATACTCATCCCTAAGAAAAAGAGACAATGGTGCATATGTAATGATTTCATTGATTTAAATAAAGCTTGCCTAAGGATCTTTACACTCTGCCTCAGATAGATTTATTGGTAGATTCCACGGTTGGTTGTGAATTATTTAGTATGATAGATGCATTCTAAGGGTATCACTAGATATTCATGGCCCCCAAAAACAGGGACAAAACCTCTTTTGTCATCCCCGATGGAGTTTATTGCTTTTTGATCATTCTTTTTAGGCTCAAAAATGCTGAAGCAACTTACCAGAGATTGGTCAACTTTATATTCAAAAATGAGATCGGCAAGTTTATGGAGGTTTATGCCGATGACATGATTGTCAAAATAGAGAAGGCTAAGGACCATCTGCTCGACATCAACCACATCTTTGTTATATTGCGAGCATTTGATATAAAGTTAAATCCAAGTAAGAATACATTCGACATTCAAGAAGGTAAATTCTTGGGTAATATGGTCAGTTAAAAGGGGCATTGAGGCTAATCCACAGAAAATTCAGGCTGTATTAGACATTGCTCCACCTCGAATAGTAAGAGATGTATAGTGCCTGGTCTAGAGGGTTATAGCCCTTGGGAGATTCATCGCCTGTTTGGCCAACAAGAGCCTACTTTTCTTCAACATTCTCAAAAATGCCAAGAAGTTGGGTTTCCAGTGGAACAAATAGTGTGATGAGCTCTGATAAAATTAAAACAGTACTTGTCCTCACCTCCATGCTCATGAAGCCAAAGCTCGAAGAGGTAGTACACATCTACTTGGCTGTTTTAGAAGCATCAATCAACTCAGTCTAGGTTTTGACTAGGGATAAAAAGTATTGATTAGTTTACTATTGTAGTAAGGTGCTCCAATGACCAAAACGTAACTACTTGGAGATTGAGAAGTTTACCCTGGCATTAGTTACTGTGACTCAGAAGCCATGACAATACTTCCAGTCCCATACAATGATAGTACAAACTAACCAGTCATTGAAGCAAGTACTTTCAAATCCAGACACGTCATAGAGCTTAACAAAATGGGCCATTGAGTTGGGAGAATTTGATATCACCTTTCAACTCAAAACAACCATCAAAGCATAGATCTTGGCTTACTTCATCGCCAAATGGGTTGATCTCCCTGAAAAGATCATTGAAACTCCATTTGTTTAGACTCTACATATCGATGGATCATCGACCATATCAGGAAGATGAGTGGAAATGGCCCTTTGTTCCTCGACAATAGAAGAATATAATTTTGTGATCAAACTTGATTATGCTATCACCGATAACAAAGCTGAGTACAAGGCCCTCCTCACTGATGGAACTTGATCGAGGAGTCAAGCACCTAGCCATAATCACAGACTCCCAATTGGTGGCGGAATAGGTTGAAAAAAAATTTGAGTCAAAAAACTTGATAATGAACTAGTACTTGGCAAAGGTCAGAAAACTACAACAGTCATTCAAAAAATTCACTCTCAACCAAGTACCTCAATCTGAGAATGAACGCGCAGATGCCCTGTCCAAATTTGGTAAGGAACTAGTTTAACTAGAGGTATAAGAGATATGACAATAACTTTTCTAGTCGCCGGTAGACCATTAATAGGCACTCTCAAAAAGAATTTGGTGAAGAGTATCGAGGAGATAATTCCCTCATGGCAAGATCTAATAAAGCTTTACTTGAGCCACGCCACAGTCCCTAAAATTAAAAATAAGGCACGTTGCCTTTGAGGACAAGCTGCCAAGTTTGCATTTGACGAACATGACCAGCTTTATAAGAGGTCAATTTCTAGATCACCCTTAAAGTGCCTAGATCCCGACCAAGCTCATGAGGTCTTACAGGATATCCATGCAGGCATGTGCAGGAACCATTTAGGGGAAAGATCCTTTGCCTATAAAATCATCAGGTACAGATACTTTTAGCCCACTCTACTAAAAGAAGCTGTTGACTTTGCTAAAAATCTCCATCATGTTAAGTCCACTCAAACCTCCTACACCAACCCTCTACGCCCATAGTCAATGTTCAGATAGCTTGGCCATTCAAATAGTGGGGGATTAATATTTTAGGATCATTGCCTAAGATGATGGGTCAACAAAAGTTTATAATTATAGCAGTAAAATATTTCACCAAATAGGTTGAGGCTGAAGCTGTTCCAAAGATAACTGATGTAGCTATCAAAAGTTTTATCTAAAAAAACATTATTTACCATTTTAGTCTCCATAAAATCCTCATTTCAGACAATGGGATGCAATTTTAGAGCAGAAGTACCTGTAGTTGGTGCGAGGCCTTGGAAATCACCCAACACTTTACCTCAATGGATAACCCTCAATCGAACAGCCAGACAAAGGTAATGAATAGAAAAATCCTTGACCATTTGAAAGCTTGGATATAAGGGACCGAGTTGAGCTGGGCAGATGACCTCTCTAGGGTGTTATGGGTGTACAGGACCACTCTTTATATAGCTACGGGCCACAACTCGTACAGTTTGGTATACGATTTTGAAGCAATCATCCCTTCTAAACTCATACAACACACAGCTCGAGTGATCCACTACAACTCGATTAGAAACACCTCAAAAAAGAAACTTGACCTGAAGATATTTGATGAGCAAAGACAAAAAGCCTATAACACCATGCAGCGCTATAGATCAAAAATGGCAAAGAGCTACAATAAAAGGGTTAGGCCACATCATTTTAAGGTTGGAGACCTTGTTCTCAAGAAGGTGGAAGTATCTAAGAATGTTGGCAAGCTTAACCAAAAAATGAGAGGGGCCCTATACTATCGTGAAGGTATCAAAGCACAATGCCTATCGACTTGCTAACATCGATGGGGATGAGCTCCCTCACCCATGAAATGCCATTAACCTGAAGAAATTTTATGTATAAGAATACGTTGTGATCATATTTGTATTATAAAATTTTAGCAACACTACACTACTATCATTCACTTGCAATGCTATAGCCGTGAACACTTCCATCTGTCTCGTATAACTTAAAGCTTTAAGGCAACCCCCTAGTCGATTCAAGAAATAGCTTCAAGTTGCCAAACCAAGGCTTCTAAGCCCAATATTTCAAGTCGACCCATAAAACAGCTTCAAACTACCAAATCAAGGCTTCTAAGATAAAGTTTCAAATTGGCCTTGTAGTCGACCCAAAAGCAACTTCAAGTTGCCAAATAAAGGCTTTTAAGCCAAAGTTACAAATTGACCCAAAAGCGGCCTCATGCTGCTAATTCAAGGCTTTTAAGCCCAAACTATGTTTTGACCCCTCAGTCAACCCAACTAGTAGCTTTATGTTGCCCAATTAAGGCTTCTCAACCTCAACCTTGCAATCGACCCTGTAGTCGACCAATGAACCAACTCTCCATTGCAAAAGTAAGAAACTAAAGCCTCGTGAACATATGATAAGGGTCGACCCTATCGCCAACCCATTCAAATAACTTTAATGTAACTCTACTATAAAGTTGAAGGTAATTTTAAATAGAAAATTGAACATATTTTGACGAGATCAAGCTTATCTCTGCAACAATAACCTCAATCGACGGTAAAGTTGTTATAAGTTTCATGGTAATTAATTCGATTATCAACCACACATTTGCAATGAGACAGTTGTATTCGACAAGAAAACTTTAAAATTGTTGACTACACATTGATTAGAGTAACAATAGTATTTTATTGAACAAAATATTCATTATAGTTGAAGTACAACCTTTATTGATAAAAAAAAAAGATTACAGAAGTGCAACATTGCCTATACTAGGCAACCATAATCTTCTTAAGTTGGCAAGAACCTCAGTTGTTGCTCAAGCTTGCACCTTTGAAAGCTGCATGTAAGCTCTCTTTGATAGCATCATCGAGCTTATCGCTCGATGAAATCTACACCACTACCCTAAGCTCAGGCATCGTTGAAGCAAGGGGGAGAATAGCTTGCGCTAGCCATGAAGGCCTCTTCTCATCGACCAAAAACTTTTTGGAGCGTAGCACATACTCACCCACATTGACCAGGCTATCTTGAATTTCAAAGGTAAAGTCGTTGGTGAAGTCAAACTCTTTTACCACAAGGGTGAGCCTCCTTGACACCTTTGCCTACCTCAGTTGATCAGTGCTTATGGCTTCGATTGGGATGTTTCCTCCAATACCACCTTCGGCCACGATCCTCTCGGGTGAGAGATAGGGTTACAATTGCTCATCCAACATAGGACTCATGCGGTCCTTATCCTCTGCCCTGAAGGAGTAGCCTAAATACTTGAGCCACTTGATGACCTTTTCAAAGGCAACCCTCCCATCATCGAGCGAGAAGACTATGCTTGCATCTTGGAAAACTAAGCAGAGTATAAATTACTATACTGTTTCCCTTCACATCAGTGGAAATTTCTTAAAATATTTTTCTAGAGTCTCCTATAGCGTAGCATTGTGCCCCACCGTCCGACCAGAGTCATAGCTTTATTGTGCATCTAATCAAGCTTTGTGCAGCAGCTCGTCCATTTAATTTTTCTCTTGGATGGCCACAACCAACTATTGATCCTTTGTACTGATCTACCCATGGAGATCCACAATTTCCTTATTCAGTTGGTTGATGCAGAGCTAGGATGATTCCAGTTGCTCTTTCAAGGTATCGATATCCTTATCCTCTTGAAATTGCTCTCGATCGGCCAGGGCGAGCTCTGACCTCCAGTAGAAATGATACCCGAGTTGGCTCACTTGAAAGAAAAAATTCATTACAAAAGTTTGATCAACCAGAAAAGTGTATTCGACAAGAAAATTACCAATCATACACTTACCATGTTGTAGTGGTACATAATTGCTTTTAGCGCACCAACCTGGCTTAGATCTATAAATAACCACTGATTGGACACAAAGAGTTCGGCCACCATGCATTTGAATGCCGTGGCCTCAATCAACCCTGACCCCATTATGGAAGTCGAGTTAAGCACAACCATGTCTGACTTTATCCCGAACCTAGGTGATGGAAGTTGAGAAAGTTGGAACAACACCCCGTTGTTGTATTACCCAAATAAGTCATAGTCATGGGAGCTTTCCCTTTACCTTTGTTGCCTGTCGACTATTTTAGAGTAGGACCTCCCACATCAACCATAGGTCTTTTGCCCTAATCAGCGGGGCCGCTATCGGTCGTCATCATTAGTTGAGAGAGGGAAACCCTCAGGGTCGATTTTGAATTATGAGTTGTGATTGAAGGTGCTAGAGCCGCGATCGAGGTAGTAGCCTACTAGCACTCCTCATTCCTTTAAGCACAGGGCATCACTTTCTATCATGCTCAATTTATTATCTCTTCTCGATTTGTCAGTACAATGTAAAAGGAAAATGATTAAACTCGAGCATAAAGATAGCATAAAATAAAATCATTATAGTTGACAGAGAACTACCTAGTCGATCATCAGCAGACAAGTTTACTTAGGCTGTGACAAGCCAACCAACACCAACATCTCTCCTTAATTAAAATAGAGGCCTCTATTTGGCCAAACTCAACAAAGTCTCGAATAAAGGTGTTTGGCTAGTTTGAGGTCAAATTTTCTAGCGTCTCGACATGCCTCCTCCACCATCCCCTCGGTATATTGAACCCTACAGGCCCTCAAACGTAAAGAAAATACTTTTTCCATTCCTGACCATAGAAAGAGGATGGAATCACTAGGAATTTTCGACGTGGTCGCGCTATAAGATAGTAGAATCCAAACTCCTCGATGCTACTTAACTTCTGGGACATTGGGAGGAGGTGAAAAAGATTTGAGAAGTTAGCAAAAGAAGTTGCTAGGTTGAATAGGTGTATCAGCATGAAAAAACTATATATGGTTGAAAAGTAGTTAGGAAGGAATTGCGTTATGCTGACCTCTAGACCGCTTAAGAGGTCGACCACAGTTGGTGCAAGAGGGAATGTAAGCCCACACCTAAACCCTTCCTCAAAAACTGTAATAGACCCATTTGGAAGTCAATGCATCCTATCCCATGGGGCTGGCGCTAATAGTTCATACTCCACAGGGATATGGTAGAGCCCCCTAATGCACATCAAATCAACTAGGGTAATTTTTGAAGTAATCTCATTATAGTGATCAAGGGTGAAAAGTTGACCATATGATGCTGGCACCTCATTGGGGCTTGCCTTACCCCAGAGGCAAGTCTCTCATCACTTGAGCTACTAGAGGTTGAGTTTGAACTCAATGAACTATTAGATATGCTCTCATTCTCACCCTCCCCATGGAGTTGTGCCCCTTGGGATCTAGTGTTCTTACTATCTTAAGTAGTCGACATATTCAACAAACAATAAAAGAAAAGTAGAAGCAAAAAGGTAAGACTTATAGGGTATCGACGAAACTCTAAAAACTTGAAATGGAAAGAAGGCTCTGTGAATTCAAAGGTTGACTAGACCAATTGTGGTAAAAGTGTAAAATGAGTAGTTTCACCAAGCCTATTTATAGGCACTTGAACGTGGGAACTCAACCGGCACTAATAATTGCACAGCCATCTTTTGGCGTTTTGCGTGCCTCAACGTAACAGACGCATTAAATGCACCAAACCATAATCAACAATTCAAAAACCCTGATCGAAGATCTAGAAGCATCATTCAGTTATGTGTCCATTCCTTGCTCCTTCTCATCAACACGCTCGATCAGGATGGCGAGCATGGGGGATTCATGATATGGGTAGCCCAACTGGCCTTGCTCAACAGTTATCGATTCCAAAGCATATTTCCAAGCCCATTTTGCATCTAAGGCTCAACTACGTTTTCAAGCCCAGGTGGGCCGTCAACCGTTGCCTTTGTACATATGCAGTATCATGGGCTGAACCACTTGACCTCTCCACATCCAGATCGAGTAGATTATTTTCAACCTAACCCGACATGAGGCTTCAGGCCGTCTAGTCCATTTAATTATTTATCCTTGCCATATTCAATGCCCTGATAGCCAGCGTGTCTCCACATTAATGGCGTATGTGGTTCCAGTACCGCCTCTGCCAGCAACTCTGTCAGGAGACGTGCTTCCAGAGTACTATTCTCTCAAGAAAGCAAGAGGTGGCATCACTTAGCAAGTCTATCCTTATCTTTCCTAACATTCAAAGTTGTTTTGGTTTAAAATGAGAAAGGAATATCAGCTGAGTGCCATGAATGAATAAGAAATTAATACCATAGGAAATTAATAATTTTTATTTGATTAATTCATTTAGCCATAGAATTATTTACTTAATCACAAATATTTTTAAAATACTTCTAATAGATGGGCAAAAAATTATTTTTGAAAGAATTTATTATCGATCTCTTTTATATTTGAATATATCCAATTCCTATTACACAAGACTAAATTTTAATACCCAAAATCCGACATTGAACCAAAAAAAAAAAAGAAAAAACTAACAAAACTCGCGGAAATCATAATATGCTTGCCCAGACCCTCCAATCAAAGTCTCAATCAAAATCTAATAACTGAACATATAAAAAACATAAAATATGAAATCAGTCCATCAATTGTAATTTTTGAACTCAGTGAGCAAAATACATTTCCATTTGGAAATAATCCAAAAAAGATATCATCAAAATATTTTACATACATATATTTTCTTTCCTGAATATATATTTTTTTTCACATACCAAACTTAAATAACCCAAAATTGTCCCTAGTTGGCAATTGGCATGTGTAGAACTGGGAGCCCCACGCCGTCTCCCAAGTGTGCCAGGGGACGGACAAATGTACCCAATTTCGGCGCCAAGCAATGAAATATTTCCCATTTTGGAGCCAATACTTTTCTTTTTCCTCGCGCTGGCGGGAAACAAATTAAGAAAATTAAATCCCATAAATGATGAAAAAGAACTGGAAAATCAGATTCCTTGTCTATTTGCACCAGAAAATTTAATGCCCCACCAGTAATACTAGTTAAAATTGAAGGAAAAGTTAATAGAAATTTCAAACTCGAGTTCCAAGGAAAGGGTTTTTCTTCAAGCTCTTCATTTTCTTTGTTCATTTCTCAACCAAATCAATCGAAACCCCTTTTTTGCTCGACTTATTTCGGAGAAAAAAAATCCATTACGGGAAGAAAAATCATTTCCTTGTAATAGGGATGGATTTTTCTGGATGATCTGCAGAGTAGAAGTGGATTTATCGGTGAAAGTTATCCGCGGAAAACCCTTTCTGTTTTTCATCGTTCAGTTTTTTCTGTGGTCATTTTATCGGAAAGATCTTGGAAACCCACGAAGTTTGGATCCGGGCTTGTTTCTTTTTCCCGTTTGCTTAATCATTTATTGGGGGAAAAATACGAGAGTTACTTGTTAATCCTCTGGATCTCTCTTATTTAGTAGATTCATCGCAAGCAGCAATGGCGGGAGTTGAACCGATGAAAGTTGACAGTGCAGATGAGAGGAAGGCGATAATGGACGGGTCAGGTCAGAGGAAGAAGCCACTGAAGAGAAAAAGAGTGGAGCCATCTTTGCACACACCAGGCCCAGAAGAAAAACATGCGGAAATTGTCACATTGCGTAATGAAATTAATAGTCTTGTTAAATTCTGCAAGGATCTAGTCTTGGAAAACAGAGAGTCGCTGTTGGAAAATGTGGAGAAAGTTGGGAATTTTTCTGCTTCTTTGAATGGTGTGATTGCATGTTTAATGGAGGAAAGTGATCTTCCTTTGTCAAAACTCGTGGATGAGATTTTTGGGAAAGTTAAGGGCAGAATTGGAAATGGCGATGGCATTAATATGGCAACTGTGAAGAGTACTGTGCTTATAGTTGGGCAGAGATTATGTTATGGTGTGACTGGAGCAGATGCTGATGTTTTGGAGGATGAGGCTGAGTGTGCTCTTTGGTGCTGGGAGGTATAACTTTCAGTTAATCATTTTTTTTCTAGTTCTGTGATATGTCATACTTGGGATGTGTTTACTTATGTTGTTATTCATTGAATTGACTTGTTCAATGATGTATGTGATTTCTATTTGTAGCATCATTTGCACTAGATTGTGTGTAGGATTACATGTCCTGTTTTCACTTTCATTTGTTTTCCATTATATTGCCTTGTTTAATAAGTTATAGTATTTAATTTACGGCTGGAATGCTGGATATGTATTGTGATTGACTTTTGGATTCTCAATGGTAATAAGCCATGTTTGGTAATGATGTGTGTTTGTAATGTTAAAAGGGAGGCTATTTTTGTCATCTTTTTGGAGGATCAAATGGTTGTAAGAGTTAAATTTGAATCTTTCCTTCTGTAGAAGAATTTAATTTACAAAGCTCTAATTTAATGTTTTCATAAATCAATTATAATTTGTTAATTTATTTGCAAGTCTAGAAATATATGCATGTCTCATTTGTTGTTGAACTAGTTGCTCACCATTGAGTGCCATAGTAATGTAATAGCATTCCATGCATATCAACTGCTACTTACAATTCTAAAGTGTTCTTTTTCTAAATGATTATCAATTTTATTTTATTTTATTTTTTTGTGGCTATACCTTTCTTCATATTCTCATAAGAACTACTTTGTTATAACACTTGTTATTCTGTCTGACTCCTGGCTTTGTGCTGCTTTGGTTTTTTGATAAGTGTAATCTTGTCTTCCTTAATACTTTTTTCTTGTTACAGACAAGAGATTTGAAGTTGATGCCGAAATTAGCACGTGTATCTTTGAAAGTTCGTCGTACTTGTCGGAAAAAGATACAAGAGAGGATTATGGCTCTTTTGGGTAAGTTTTGATTTGTCTATTTCATAGTGTTCATATGATTCAATGTTGAACTGTCATATTGACTCTAATGGCTGCCACACAACAATTATGGGTGTTGTGTTTTTGTGATCCACATTTGAAATGCATGATGAGAAACTGAGCTAACTTTCCATTTTTGTGATTTGGCTGCTAGATTTCTCGAACTTGCAAAGTGGCAGAGCATGAATCTAGGAACTTGGATGTAGAATCTCCTTTCAGATTAGAAACTTAATTTTGGAAGCTTAATTAATTTGCACTTTGACCCACCAGCCGTTTATTAATTACAATAGACGTGGATATTTTGCTACATGGTGCGTCATGTGCATATAAAAGACGTCCATGAATCATATTCTCACCCTGAGTTCTTGGCCTAATGAGGCATCTATGGAGCACAAAGGGTATAGGGAGAAGTGATGGAGAAATTGTTTACAACTTAGGCATGTATCCACACTTGCTGGTCTTGTCGGAATAAGTGCTGTTATTGAGAATGCTCTTACAGAAGGAGCAGCTCAAGCAAAGCATGCTTTGAAAGAGGCCTGGAACAAGTCTTGTATGACTCCTTCAATGGAGAGTCCCTCTTATTGTTGAGGTGCTTCTGGTAGCGGGATTTTTTTTCTTTTTACACATCCTGGCTATCCAGATCTTTTATCTGTTCATGTTCATTTCTTCATATCCTTGAATCGTACAATTATGAGGATTCTGTCTTCCGCAAAAACAATTAGTACCATCCCACACCCGTTATCTTCTTTCACAATCAATGAAAATAAAGAAATCTCAATCTTGGAAGAGTTTCTTTAGGGTGGAAAATCCCCTCCCTCTGTCCCCCTCGGTCACTCCATTCCTATCCTGCTGATAGAATATCATAAGATCTGCATCTGTGTAACAAATACATCCAAGTTGGCTTTATAGCTCATGGCCTTAATTGTCAAAACCTCAATTCGGAGACTCCTAGGGTGTATGTAGTCTACAGCTCAAACAACATTGACTAACATTCAAAACTGCAACTTTATTCTATAGTTTGTTTCAGATGATTGACTTGATTGCTAAACTAGCCATCGTGAAACTGGTTCAGGCAATATTCAAAAGTTATGAGATCTTTTCAGACTTCCATGATGGAGAATCTTGTCGATAAATGCAAGACCTACTTATTTTCACAGTTTCAAAGAAAAGAGGTAACGTTGACTTGACTCTCAGAGGGGAGATGTGATCTACTGCCTGATAATGGTCAACTGTGTCATGCAGTCCTTTGTTTCACTGAGTCTTCATAATCCAGAACCTAAGCCGTCTGGTGTTTGTTAAAATGAAGATTTAGTGATGGTTACAATCACCAACAATGACTAAACCCTTTTTAATAAGTGAAGATGCTAATCCTGTGTCTGTCCAACTACATGAATTTACATGCTGGTGTGGTGATTGGCAGTGTCTTGAAGCAAAATTTCTTCACTAGGGAATGGAACTTAATGTTGTTAATAATTGCATCAGTAGCTGCACAGGTTGTTTTGTATGAGGTTTTAGTTGATCCAAGGAGTTTCATTTTCTCTCTTAGAAAAACATATCCAATATTAGGAATTTGTTTTTGCATGTAGGAATTTCCTGGAAAGGGGAATTTTCTGCTAGTATTGGAAGAAGTCAAACAAGATGGAGACAGCATTTATCTGATGGAATTTTTTATGCTGGCTGGTTGAAGCACCATGAGTGATATTGTTGCAGAATTATATTATATTATCTGGATGTTGAAGTTTACGGGTTCTATATTTAGATATGGTGGAAGCTCTAAAACAATAAATCTTTAGAAATATCAAGCTTTAGTGATTGGCTCTTTTAAAGTGAGTATGCTGGAATTATTAGGAGAAATATTAAATCCATCCAATTGATTTTGGGGCATTCTACATGGATTTCAGGCCCTGTAGTTCATAATAGTAATTGTATCTGAGTGTCATGTTGACCCTAAATTTTTCTGAAACTCATAAATTTGGTGGTTTAAATAATTGTTTTGGGATCCTCTTTGTGATAGTAGAGGAATGTGAAAGCCGGGAATCATCTATTGGATGGGAAAACAAGTGTCATTTCAAGTGATCCATCGATTTTTTTGAATAAATTTTGTTGTTGAGACTATAACTTAACCAGAGATGGAGGCTGCTCAGATTCGGCCAGGAGATGCACCTCTGAAACATTTTTGTTGTATGCTAAGCTCATACTCTTCTAATGATATCATGTTTGTAATCTTCAAAAACTTCAATGCTTGTGTTTCTGGATGGCATTGTTGTCATGTGTCCTATTCTTTTTCATGCAGATCTGGGTTTCTTGGCACGTTCCTTCTCCGTCTGTGGATTACATTGCATGGCCATTCTAACTTGTTCCTAGTTATTTTTCCAATAAAATTGACATTTTTATGCATGATTTTGAAGCTCTCTAAGTGACTCATTAGCAGGGTAGTTTAAAAATTGTTTATGTAGGAGTTCAATTGATAATTTTGTCTACTTCAGCGATGATTAATGCACTGGAAAAGTCGGAAAACCATCCAAACTGCATGCAAGAGTTGATGAAAGCTTCAGAAAGGCTCAGTAAAGTTTTAAATGAGGCAGACATCAGGCTGTTAATGGAGAACATCTCACATAAAAATGGTGCTGAAATGTATGTATTCCAGGTTAGTGTTTTAGCTAGATGGTTTTGAACCATTGGCTTAATCAGTATTTCGATGGTGAAGGGCTGAGAAGGAAGCCAAGAAAGAAGAAAAACTATTAATCAAGCAAATGGAGAAGAACAAAAGAGAAATGGAGAAAGAGAGGAAGAAGATGGATCGTGAACTTCAAAAAGAAAAATTGCAAAGTGTATGTCCCATTTCAACCTTGTATTTGTTATTTGGAATATCGTTTGAATAGGACCATTTTGGTTCTTCCATTTGAGATTGGTTATTGAGTTAACTTTATGAGGACATTAATAATAATAACACAGGGTATAGCTAGAATCAGTGTTCTGGACCTTTAGACTCGATAGATATTTTTGAATGCAAGGATTTGCATCTTGTTTTATTTCTTTCATAGTTGTAGGTTTGACTTAAGTATGCTCCATTTACTTAGAATATCTGTTTCATGTGTCTTAAATGAAGTGTCCATATCCTTGCAGGAAAAAGAGCTCAAGCGGTTGCATGTTGAGGCACAGAAGGAGGAGAGGCGACGTGAAAAAGAAGAAAATGATATTCACAAACACCTAAAAAGGCAGCAAGAGGAAGCAGAGAAAGATAAAAGACGCAAGGAGAAGGAAGAAGCTGAATTAAGAAAGCAACTTGCTCTCCAGAAACAAGCATCACTCATGGAGCGCTTCCTTAAAAGAAACAAAACTAATACATCTTCTGAAAATGACAGTTCTATGAACAAAGCAACCACGTCTATGCCATCCTCCAACATGCTTGAAAGAATGTATCAATCAGCTACTCTAGCAATGGATTCTGTATTGGCCCAAAATGATGGAATTGAGTTGGAAGATATATGGAAGTTCGGCTCCTTACCTTTGCCCTTTTCATGTTGATAAACTCTCGGTTTATCCAAGTGTAAGATATCTTTTGTGTTAACTTTTGTAGATCACACTTAAATTCTTGGCGCTGTGTTGGAAAATCAATAAATTCAAACATGAAAATGCATTGGGGCATTCGCAAGAAGCCTAAAACTGAGCTGGTAAAGGAACTGAAGCTTACCCCAAATGCCTGTGATGATGCCTTGAATATGGAGAAGCTTGTGGATGGATGGGTTGACTCCAATATTGATGGAAGACTGTCTCAAATGGACACCGATAGTAGTCCTCTTCCCAGTGGTAAGAAGCGAGTGCAAGTTAAGCAGCTGTTGCAGTTTGATAAGAGTTATAGGCCTGCATTTTATGGTGTTTGGCCCAGAAAAAGGTGACCCCTGTTACTGCATTTTATCTTTTTTCTTTTACAGTCGGTTGGTAGAAGAATATTTTCTTGTGTGCAGGGGGAAAAACAACTAAGGCTTGCCTTAAACATTAAATTTGGAGCACACTACCTATAGTCACATGTTGGGTGCGATGCATTTCAATTTCTAATTATAATAAATCTGGGAAAGGAGTCCTGCCAAGCTATGTGTTTGGTGTCGTCTTTAGTCTTGTCTGAGGCACTGAATCTTGATATGGAACTATGCAATCGTTATCCATTGAATTGCCCAGCTGTGAGGTTATAATGTGGTGAATGAACTTTCTTGGAGTTGATCTAATTGTCATTTGTTCATTTAATAGGCATCTTTCTGTTTCTAAGCTGCTAGAAGATGCTATACCAGGTTAATAATGTAACTATTGGCCCCCACTAGGCAGAGAGGGGTTGAGTTCAGCATTGAGCCTGCTATCCATACAATTCTAGCCGCTTTTGGGCCTGACAGTAACTAAGAATGCAGTAGGACTTGGGTGCTGTGAGTAAAGTGGTTTTACCTGCTAGGCTGCTAGCAGTTTTTATTTCTTTTTTAGAGTATGCGAGCAGTTCATGCATGTTTTGTTGCCAGTGAGAAAGTATGCTATACTATAAGTACAAAATCACAATGTTTGCATGGAACGATGCAACTCACCCACTTAAAAATAATATTGCAATTCTGATTATGTTTTTCTCTTTTTCCAGTCAAGTAGTTGGCGCACGCCACCCTTTTGTAAAGGACCCGAACATAGACTATGAGATTGACAGTGATGAGGAGTGGGAAGAGGTATGCTAGAGCTGTTATGGTAGTGGTTATTTTTATAATGACATTTGCAACTAAAGATTTGGTTGTGCAGGATGAACCTGGTGAAAGCCTATCAGATTGTGATAAGGATGATGAGGATGAAAGTATGCAATTAAAGGATGATGATGAAGATGAAAGTGAAGATGGATTCTTTGTCCCCGATGGATATCTCTCAGAGAATGAGGTAATCTGCTAATTATTGCACTTTAGTGGATTATATTTTCAGCATCTCTCAGTCCATCATTACATACTTGAGTAAACGATAAGATGCTTATATCTGCCTCTACATTTTATGCTGTCATATTGCAGCATTGATGCAATACATTCTTAAATTCCAGGAACAATTAGCATGGGCTTGAATGTATTTTAAAAGTTTCTTTGTTCTTATATTTTGGAAGTTGGCGTGGGGTTGGGCGTCAGTGGTGGAGGGAAGCTAGTTTTTCCTTTTTATTAGAGATGTATATTTGTTGCTTAGAAATTTATTCTCTTCTGGTGCACAGGGAGTGAAGGCAGATGAAATGGAATCTGATGATTTAGTTGAAGAAGTAAGAAATCTGCCTAATCCTGAACGGCAAGTGCAGAGTGAAGGATTCTGTGCCTTGCTCCGGCAGCAGAAATATCTGAATAATTTGACAGAGAATGCACTTAAAAAGAACCAGCCCCTGATCATATTGAATCTTATGCATGAAAAGACCACATTGTTATCAGCTGAAGAGCTCACTGGTACAGATAAGCTTGAAAGAATGTGCCTGCAAACTCTTTCTGTTTGTCGTTTCCCTGGTTTCTCAGACATCGAAATATCAATTCATAACGATGTGGTAGATGAGGATCAAGAAGCTTCCTCTAACAAGTCAAGTACAACACCAGTTGCAACTGCTGCAGCTATACAGGACTCGGACTTGCCTCAGATTGTAAGTGATTCATTTTATTGCTGATTAAATGCAAAATCCTTATGCAGTGTTTATGCTGTGTCTGGCCTGATATTTGTGCTTTGTGATGTAATTGACAATCATGATGCCATTTACCATATTAAACATTTTTCTTTGCCTAAATTTTACAGATATCTGCCGTTCGGTCATGCCCACATAGTATTGGCAAAATAGCAAAGACACTGCATGGTAAGTTTCCAGCTGTCCCAAGATCCCAACTAAGGGATAAAGTACGGGAGATGTGTGATTTCTCTGATAATCGTTGGCAGGTATTTATACTTTCTTTATGATCCAATCACCAATCTTAAGGACTAGTTCTTGTTTATATTTCTGCTAGCTGTTTATTTGGAAATGCAACTTTCTCATTTAAAAAATATACATTATGAAGTAAGGTCTAGATCATATATTTTTGTTAGGCACCCTTTGATTATTATTTGGCGTAGCATACTGAATAAGTTGCATAATTGAAGTGTATATCATTTGCATGGTATTTAGATGAAGTTATAATGTTTTGCTCTTATTACTTGATTTTATAGTCATTGAGTTGTCCTGAATTTGATTGTGTTCTTCAAATTTAAGCTTCTGGCTTTTTACCTTCTGATTGCTTTAAACCTTTACTGGTAGTTTGTTGAGACTATGCTCTAATTTTCTGATTTCAATATTCTTGTCATTCAGGTTAAGAAAGAAATTCTGAGCAAGCATGGCCTCTCTATATCACCAGGTATTGAGTTATTACCTTGGTCAGTGAGCTTACTGTATGGCTTGGTGTAGTCATATTCATCCTCAAGTATAATCAGATTTACTTGATCACAACTAAGATTCTTTCTTCTGTGTATTTGCAGAAAAGAGTTGTGGAAAGATGAAGAGCATTGCTACATTCTTGAAAAGATGCCTGCCTCCATCCGGGAAGACTACAAACTTGAGCGAAACATCCCTGCAATCATCCGAGAAAACTGCAGCTGTGGTTGAACTGCAGCAGAATAGCTCATGTGAAAATCAATGATCATCTGGGGCTGCCTTCAGTTTCTGGCCTACTGCATTATATACCAGTAATCACTGATCCAAGTGCTGTTAGAATTACATGTTTTGACAGATGATGTCCTCTGATGGTGTTTTTGCAATCTGGTTCTTGAAACCTGCAGCTGCTGCCTTCCCTCCACTGCAGGAATGCTCAAACAAGGCATAACAGGTTTTAATGTTTCTGTTTCCTTTCTGAATGTTCCGGTTGTCATGTCAAGTGATGGGCCTATAATGCTGGTGTGTTTTCTAATACTGTGTATGCCATGTAAAGTTCCAAGACTCCTGCCAAAACTTTCTGACCAATATAAAGCTTTAAGGATTTTTGCCAAAACTTTTAGATGCCCAGGTGGTACGATGGTGGTTTTGCTGGGCTTTGGATTTGTATCTGTAATTGTAATTTCTCTCAAGTAGTGGGAAAATAGTCCCTGCTTGGGCCGAGAATTTAGGTTCAGAGTCATGTCGGATTGACCCTGACGAAAAGCGTAATGTGCTCTTTGGCTGGCTTGGGCAAAAACAGAGACTAGTAGGGAGTTTTAGGTAAGCTTGTGCTGTGAGTTGTGTCGACATACACTGGCTAAAAAGACTAGCCCCTTCGGCCCGTGTAAGGCTTTGAATTTTAAAGGTCTATGTCTGTCTGGGTCTGGATAGGAATGTTTCTCGGGCTTTCTTGGGAATAATCAAAGTGTAGGATTTTTTGTTCATTTCTTGTGGTGGTTATTACAGGGAGTTAGGCGCCAGTTAGGAATACACTCTATATTTTATGGGCCAATGCAAGATGTTTTTTTCTCTGTTAATTTGGGCCACAGAGCAAAGGAACAGTATGAAGAAGTAAACATCCAGATGTATTGTTAACATAAATGATTAGAATCGAGCATGCATCTATGTATGTATGTATGTAAAGAATGTTTTGAATACGGGTAAACGAAAAAATGCATTGAGACCGGCCAAGCGAAAAAGATTTTGAGTAGTGGATAGGTTTGCTTTGATATATAAAAAAACTTTAAATACCATACATAAACTTACAGAGTCATGAACTCTGTAAAATCTAATGAAATTCAATTATTATTATTATTATATGGGAGAAGAATTTTCACAAAATTCAGGAAACAGAGTTGAAATTAGTATTTTATGCACAACATATTACTTGATTTGTCCGAATATCGTTCTATGCCAATAAAGAGGCTCGTAAAATTTTAATGTATTTTACAGAAAATCTCAAATGTCAAATTAAAGAATCGGACTAGTTTCATAAAACTGGCTGCAGGATCACGAATTTCCTGCCCTATGGCTCTTAAGAATTTGTTCGACAATTAACTTGTATCTCTAACGCCCAGCAGCCAACTCGATCAACAACCATTATGATGTGTATGAATCGACAGGATCGATTTTTGTTGATCAAGCTCGAGCAGCAGCCAGCCAACCTTTGGTTGCTTAGAGTTTGTTTGGTTGCGTAGGGTCCGGATTGCAAACCAAACTGGTCTTGGCCTATAGGCTAGCCGCATCATCTCGATCGTCTTTTTGGACCAATCCTAGGATCCAAAAACTTCTCACAAGCATCCGATAAATCATACAACACAGGCAAAAAGAGTCTTAATAGCTCAACACTCCATATGGGATAAAATAGTTTCACAATCATTTTCGGGACCGTTAACAAGGTGGCCTCCCCAGTTAGCACTATAAAATACGACGATGGGCTTGATAACACGTCAATTAAATTATGATTTAATAATTTTCATGTTTTGGGAATTTCATAATTCAATTGATAGGTTCAGAATTTGGTTTAGGTTCAAAAGAGATTATTTTTGAATAAATATTGGGGAAGAAATTTTCCGAGAAGGACATTATTATATGTATTGCTCGATCAATTTCTCAAGTTCAACAAAAAGATTTCGAGATAAGTTAATACGGAATGAAACACGGCGCAATCGACCTATTTCTTGAATTCAATGCAAGAAGGAACACGCAACAATATTATATTTTCCTATTTACACACACACACACACATGTTTTGACAATGTATAAAACAATCATAAATCTATCACAAATTTCCAAATAAAATTTGAAAAAAATTTAATATCCTCTTATATTAACATAATAATCTATTTAATTTAATAAAATAGTTTTAAATAATTAGTACATAATTTTTCTAACAAATAACATATTAATTATATAATTCTTTAAGTCAATTACACAACTTATTATATTAATAAATTAATTTGTCTAATTAACTAAATAATTACTATATTTTTATAATTAATAAAATTAATTTGTCTAATTTATTATATATTTATAAATTATAATTACATATATAAATAAATATTACATTTAAATAAGTTATTTTTTGTATAGTCAAATAAATTTTAGGTAGAATTAAATAATATATTTTTAATTTAATAAATAATGTCACATGTTCAAACGATATATAATATGAAAATAGTAATATTTATTAATTATTAATCATGCAATTTATTAAAATTATAAAAAATTAATTTTCATCTAATATTAATATAATAGTCTATTAATATAATAAATTAGTTTTAAATAATTACTTTATTTATTGCTAAATAATTCATCTAGCAAATAACATATTAATTATTTAATACTTTAAGTTATTTAGACAAATTATTATATTAATAAAATTAATTTATTTGATAAACTAAATGAATTATCATATTTATATAAATTATATTTTATATAGATAAATGAATACATATATAATTAAACATTCCAATAATATATTTAATTTACTAATCTATTTAATATGACATATTAATTAATAATCTATTTGATTTAATAATCGATTGCATATAAAATTAAATATAATTTAATTTAATAAATTAATTTTAAATAATTATTTTGTTTATTACTAAATATTCATCTACGAAATAATTGTCTTTATGAAATAATTAATGAAGTTTCATATACACATAAATCTAGAATAATAGATAATTAAAACAGTTCATTTTAATTAAAATTGAAATTATGTTATAGTTTAATAGTTATTTAATGTAAGTCGATATTAATAATTGGTGCTGCTAAGAGCTGAATGGTC
>JACGDI010000373.1:624147-670818 GCA_014898725.1 Jacaranda copaia | reverse complement strand
TTTTGTAAAAAGGGGCCTGTTGGGCCTGTTGGGCTATCCCATATCAATAATATTAATAGATAATTATGATTTCATAGACATTTAATTTTAATTAATGAATGCTTTCTTTAAAGTAATACTTCATTTGTAATTTATAATTTTAAAAATATAAAATATCAAAAGAAATCATGAATTAAACTAATTACACATCATTTCATTATGATATATATATATATATACATATACATACACATCATCAAACTATAAATATACATACATATATTGCATACAAAATCAATTTCTTCCTACAAACTTAATAAAAAAATAACTGATTTGGCATTTATAGTAAAATTTGTCCCTCGACCAAAACATTAACAAACTAACAACTCATTTTCAAACAATTTCTCCCATTTTCCCAAAACAAAAACAAATGGTTGGTGCTTTCTCCAATTTTTTTTCCAAAAAATCCATTATCCCAAAATTCTTTTTAGAAAATGCCCAAAATGCAAGTGATAAAGCCAAAGTGTTTGGATAATAAGATTTTAGATTTTATAAGGTATTAATAATGATGATTTTATAATTAATATAATCAAAATTTAGTGAGCTTGTTAACATCTTAAAAATAAATTAAAAACTCATTCCTTTTTTAAAAATAACTTATAAGTATCTAAAATCATATTTTAGAATTTTTATAAGTTCTTTTCTTAAAAAAGATTATGAAACACTTTTTGACATCTTGTAAGCTACCAAACATTTTATAAAATATTTTGAAAAGATTATAAACTCACCCAAATAACTTTTAAATGTTTTACAATGTCTGACTATACTATATACATATAACATAAGATGAATATATCATTTCATAATTTTATTTTGTAGATTTATACTATTATTAATTTAGAAAACTAATAAAATTTATCTAAATATAAAACTTAAACTCTAAATCCTAAAGTTTCACAACTCTATAAATTTTAAACCCCAATATATTAATAATAGAGAATAATTTTATTGATTAATATTATCATATCTACATATCTAAAATTAAATGTCAACATTCAATAGCCATCATAAAACCTAATTTTTTAAAATTATATTAAAATATAATATGTAAAAATATTAAGTATCAAGATATGAATCAAATCATATATATAATTAACTAGTGAAAAATTAAAAATTAAATTTAAAAATTAAAAAAAATTAACTACTATAATTAAAGAAAAATTATCAAAATAAAATGTAAAACAATGAAAGATGTAAAAGACACAAGTGACCAAATAACTAAACCGTAAGTTCCATTTACATTTCAATTTAAATTCCCTCCTATTGCTAACTAGTTGCCCATACCCCAGGTACTCTCTTCTTCTTCTTCTTCTTCTTCTTTTGAAAATTTTCCTTTTTACTGTAATGTTCTTGTCGACACTTTTATCAGTGAGATGCTCGTCGTGGAGGCCAGTCAAAATGGAGAGCCAACCGCAATTGGCGAGGCCTCCCCACTTGCGAGACCTAGCTACTGCTGGCCTCCCCACCCTTCTTTCTTTCTTTGTTTTTCTAAATTTTTTTATAATTATAGTGATTTTTTATTTAATTAAATGTTTCCCTTTTTCTTTTCTTTTCTTTTCTTTTTTAGTCTGATTTGAATTTTGTTTTGTGGGTTGTGTGCAAAATTGCAGAGATTTACAATAACACTTTCTGGTTGGACCTATTCCTACATTCTTCGGCACATTTCTGAATCTAACATATTTGTGTGTCAACACTAAAACTCTGTGCTTATGTACTGCTAGGAATTGCATTTTTATTTTTTTTTCAAATTTCTTTCATGAATATCTGCTATATAAATGATCTGTCTTGTGTCCTGTGTTGTTGTAGGAGTGCATGGGACAAATTAAACATTTAGTAAAATAATGGTGCCTCCAAAAATTTTGAACACTGATAAATCTTACTCTAATCACTTGATTGTAAATGTCTTACTATTCATAAATGTTGTGTTCTTAAGGCATAAATATCAGAAGAGCTCAAGCAGAGTCTACAGAGGAAAAACTATTGAGGTGAAAGCAAACAAGAATTTACAATCTTAACTCTTTATTGTTTGGTGCATATATAGTTTGCAAAAATATTTAAAATTTATACTAATAATTTATGCCCATGGAGTCTGATAAAGTCATTCTGGATTTTGAATTCTTTGGGAAATCTTTCCTGTATACTTTAGTTTAATATGATGGAGTTTAAATCCTCTAGTTAACTAGGGTACTTTGTTGTATGATGTTTCTAGTGATTCTTATCTTAATTTATTCCGTTATTTCATTGATTTTGCTCGTTACTGAATCTGAATCTGAATCTAGTTTAGGCCTTGGCTGATCAATTGTCATCCATTCAGCTAGCTAATATTCTATATAGTGTACAACACAAGTTTTTTTGTTTCTCATCCTAAAGCCTCTACTTCTCATTTTATGGTGGGCTCCAGGAATAGCTTGTTTCTTTATTAAGGTTTTGAAAATACCAAACTGATAAAAGTTTATGTTTTTTTTTCTTTCAAGTTGCAAGTTTGATTGTGACAGTTGAAAGTGTATCTTCTTAAAGATGATAAGGAAATCCTTCTGGAGTAGACGAGCTAATGCTCATTGATCCCATCAGCTGAAAGCCTGTGGAATCTTTTCTATTCAGAGGGGATGTAATATTGAAACCCCCATTTGAGCTTTCATCAGAAAGACAACGATTGCTGGTTCCTAGCTTTGTTCTGAATGGGCCCTCATGCTCAATTACTACTTTACTTTGTGCCTTTTTCTGCTCCTGCACCGCAGATGTAATTTCATATATTAAGGTAAGCTCTAAGCTGGTATATCCTATTGTGAGTGGTTTGATAGAGAGAGAAACATATTTGTTCCTCATGAATAAGAATGAAAAACATGCTGTTGATGATCTCCCTTTCCTCAACATATTGTACTCTTCAAGCATTTCTATTAGAGGAACCTTATGTTGAAAAGATTTGCCCTTGTAAGAATGAATCATACAAACTTATAGTAGAACGCAATATCTCCATAAGATAGATTATTGAATGTTTACTTCAAACTTCAAACTTCAAACTAATACCCATTTTTTCTTGTGCTGATCATTTTTTTAACCCAATAAATGACCTATGAACTTGGGTAAACTTTGACAGAAAGAGTAATTTGGATGGTTAAAATGTTTGCAGAATACTAAGAAATCTCAGCTCTATGTAAAATGCAGTGGTAAAACTGGTACCTACTCGAACAAGAAATTTGCCATTTTGTCTTGGTTTCAGTTGTCTGTGCTGATTTCATTCTCTTATTTTTTGCAATTTTGCTTAATCTTTTAACGAAAATATGCAATTGTATATAATTCTTGAATTAGCACATGCTAATTTTGTGCAATTCTAATTGTTGGATAAAAAATTAAAGACTTGTGTGGTGAAAAAGAATGTTGATCCTGAGTGGAATGAAGAACTTACACTTACTATTTTTGATCTAAATCTTCCAATCAAATTGGTAAGTTCTCTTCTCTTTTTGCATTATGTGGTCATCAAGATTGAATCTCCCAGTAGAATTAGGATCTAAACACTAATAAATCCACCTTCTAGCATGTGGTAATGTCAGTTACATTCAACTTAGACCCTTTATGGAATAATTTAACAAGTGGAACTTCTATTTGTAAATCTCTGACAGAAACTGTAATAATAACAGAGGAAGAAAACTTAACCAAATTGGTAATCGATCTAATTACTTTGGCTATGTATCCTAATGGTAATGTGTTTGATTTATTGCAGCACGTTTATGTTAAAGACATATTCACACGAGATGATAAAATGGGAGATGCTAAAGTTTACATTAAAGCATTGGTAGAGGTTCTGAAGCTGCGCTTGGAGGATGTTCCTAGTGGGACGGTGATTGCTAAGGTAGAACCAAATAGGCAAAACTACTTATTTGAAGAAAGCTCTATCAAATGGGAAAATGGTAAAGTAGCCAAACACATGTTTCTGAGACTTAAGAAGGATGACTCAGGTGAAAAAGAGCTCTAGTTGCATTGGATTGAGCGAGGCAATGCGGATGACCGAGGAGGCAAACATGCCAGTTGAAGAATCAAAGACGAGAGAAGAGACTTTGACGAGGACATTAGGAGTAATGATGGAAAAGCCAAATGCTTCTTCCTCTCACAATGAATGGGGCGATGGGAAAGACAAATAACTCTTTTTAAATTAACTTGGCATACTTGGATTTAATGAACTTGTTTATGTCTTAAAATCTCTATTTTGCCTATGAATTTTGATACTATATTATTTGAATTTAGGTTTTTGATTTGTGTTTCTGGAATGTGATTTATGTTTTAAATAATGTGGTTTAAATTGTTATTAATGAGAACAAAAAATAGGTTGGATAAATATATTAAATTAAATGTTATAATTTTTTTTTAAATAAATCAGTGATTGATTGGTGACCGCTTAGTGGTCAATGGAGAACCTACACATTATTCCTAAAAATTTGTGATTGCAAGATGTGGTTACAAATTTGTAACCAATTAGTGACCTTAAAAAGGGTCACTAAATGGAAGAAATACACTATTATTACTGAAAATTTGTGACCGCCGCTTGCGATCGTAAATCTGTGACCGATTAGTGACCCCAAGGTGGTCACAAGTCAGTAACAACTGGAGTAGTTGATTATATCTCCAACTATCAGTGATCCATATTGCTGTCATTGATTAGTGATTATTTAGTGACCGATTGTTCACTATTTCGTATAGTTAAATTAGTGACGAAATTTAAATTGTTAGTGACCATGTTGGCGGTCACTAATTTGCAATCCCATGATCCAGCGGTCACAAACTTTAACTTGTGATGAGGGCTTTTGTGACCGCTATGATCGTTCACAAATGCAGTCATTGACAGTGTTAGTGATCAATTTTTTACTGCATTTGTGAATGATTTGGTGGTCATAAAAGCCAATTTTTTTGTAGTGATTGTAAGAGTCAACTTAGTTATTTTTATTAAAAGCTCGATATGTCTGATTGCATTAAACTTTTATTTAATTAAAATTCTAAAATTTTAATTTCTAATACCTAGTTTAATAAAATCCATTTTTGAATAGTATAGGTGTGATTGTACTTAATTTTCAAATGGAATTAACAATCATTTTAGTCCCATTTGAAGAAAGTAGCCGAAAGGTTTTGCTTAAGGATAGGATCTAATTCTAATTCTGAGCCCAAATATGAAGCCGAATTCTCACAAAATTTCAACTATAGTAGCTACCGCTGCCTCTATTAGATATATCTCATCAAAATTTCAATTTACCACCAATTGCCACTTTAATTAAGCCAAAACCAGCACCATCACAACCCCCCACAACTGGCTAAAAACCCAAATTCTACACCTCTAATCACCTACCTATCTCATTCCAATTCTTTCCTCTCTATTTCCTTTTCTTTTCGTTTCCCCGTGCGCTAGAGAACTGCTACCTTCTTGCTGCCACTAGATATTTTGGCAAAATTCATCATGGGCTTATGCAAAATTTTACATGGTTTAGCTCTCACGATGAGGAGAATCTATTAACGTGTTAATTTTATATTTTTCGGCCATTTTTCAACCAGTCATACAATAGGTAGGTTTAGGGTTTAGTTTTGAAAATTTAAGAAAGTTTCAACTGTTAGAGGCCTTTGTCCACAATCATCTTGTCTTTTTCATGCCGACAAAGGGAATGGGCTAATGACAAAATTGTAGTATTAGTTCACATTGAAATGTGGATGAGACCACCTTTAGCATTAACAACTTGCGAGGTGGAATGAGCAAGTATGGTTTGGGGAAGTTAGATGTATACCTTTTTTCCTAGTTGACTAAGCTTGTCGTTGTGGACTTTGCTCTGGTAAGTGTCCATTTCAACACTTAGTCTATTTTGCACTAATTTTGTTTTCATATTTAGTCATTATTTTTCATTCATCAAGTTTTATGTTTTTTTTCGATGTAGACTTGGAACTTAATTGTGCAAATGTCTCATCAAGCAAAGGGGGTAATGGAGATGATAGCACAACTTAAGTAGAAGGCCACCAAATTTTCTTGGTAGTATTACTAGAAGGAAGAGGAATTTGTGAAGTTACTAAAGGAGCATGAGTAGTTGAAGGTGCGTTATGTGGAAGTAGGGAAGGTTGGGAAGGAATTCTTGGAGCTTTTGATAGGACAAAGTTGGTCAGTGCTGCTAGTGAGGAGGTAGTTAAAGAATTTAAGAGTTGAAATGAGTTCTTTGATGTAGTTGAGGCAGAAAAAGAGTGCACGCGGTATTGATTTGTTGATACCTAAATGTCATCACATGTTGAGTGAGATTGGGCAATATTCAATTAAGGATTTATCTATGTTCGACCCCAACATTCATGTTAATCTTTCTTTTAGAGAGTTAGGTAGGGCTCCAGAGATTGGTGGGGATACCATGGTGAAGGATCCTATTGTCATAGCTTTGCAAGAGCAGTTAGATGTTTAAATTAGGAGTTCTTGTTTAGCTTCTATTTTTTCTTTAGTTTAGGACTATTTAGTATTTTTTTTCTGTACAAGTAGTTGTTTAGCTTGTTTTTTATTTTTCTCACATGAGATCAAATGTTGTAGGATTTTTTTTGTGCCTTTTGATGTTATGACTACTTGTGTCTTTTTTTCTTAATGAAGTTTTTCTCTTATTCATTCATATTTATACACCTTGTCATATGCATGACTCTCAAGTGTTGATATGTTCTTAATGTTTGATTGACACAAGGTGAGGATGTATGGGTAGGGTTGTTGAACCCTTTCTTATTAAGCTTTATCGCACGCTCCTTGGAGAGGTTTCATAATAATTGTGCAAAGTGGCGCCTGAATGGAAATGTGAGCCCAGCTGGAGAAGTCTCATCACAATGGAATGTAATTGTGAGCCTCATTAGTGAGGTATTGATGTAAGCATTAAATGGTTTGATTGCATTTTGCTGCGAGCCTCTTATGGGAGGTCTTAATGTTGATGTTAAGTTTTGCAATGTTATGCGAATGCAAGCTTTATTCGAGAGGTCTTATTATATATGTTGAGTGTCGTAATGACACTTAGATGCAAGCCTCATTCATGAGGGCTTATTGCTAATGTTGAGTATCACAATGGTGTTTGACATATTGGCCACATACCTCTAGAGAGGTTTAGTAGTTGATTTTGATGGTGTAGCAATGTACCCTTTGGAAGACGTTGTAGTGGGCTTACGCACGACAACCACGTACTTTCAAAGGGGCTGCATAGTAGGTCTATGCCAACACAATTCAATTGTAGGTTTAATTTAATTAAAAGTGTTAAGGAGCAACTGTTTACCTCTAGAGAAAATTCATAGGCTTATGATTGGTAGCCGCATGCTCCTAAAGAAGTTAAATAGTGGTTTTACGCCAAAATGATTCAGACAAAGAGGTGTTGCCACTTATCTCTAGGAAGGATTTTGGGGAGGATTTATAGTGACTTATACATTGTAATCATGTACTCCCAAAGGAGCCAAATAGTAGGTTTATGCCAAAAATAAATTAGAGGTGCCACCATTAATCTCCAAGGATGATTCAAGGGAGGATTTACGGTAAGTTTACGTGTGGCTACCACATACCATAAGAGGGGCTATATGGTTTTGCCAAAATCAATTAAAGATGTTGCCACTGACCTCCAAGGATGATTATAGAGAGATTTACGATAGGTGTATGCACATCGACCACATACACTTGGAGGGATCGTATAATATGTTTATAGCAAGAAGTATTAACTAGAGATGCTACCACTAATCTCCACAGAGGATCTACAATGGGCTTATGCACAACTACTATGTACTCCCTGAGGAGCTTTGTAGTGGGTTTATGCCGAAAAAGATCAAGTGTGCTCTAGGGGCTTCATTATGCAAGACATTATTCTAGACAATTCATAACTTGAGATAAGAGTGAAAATAAAACAGAATTCTTTCAAATCACTAGAGAAATAATAGAAAATATTAGGAAATAATGTTCAACTAAAAGAAAATACTACTTCGCAACTCTTAGGAAAATCCTAACTACTTATCACAAATTCAGTTAAGAAACATAAGAAAATCAAAGGTATCAATAGTAGCATGTTCAACTATACAGAGGATGGCTCTTGGCACAAGAATCACCATGACATCAATATTGTGGACCATGCCTTTATCCTTATCCTTTATTTTGCTATCCTATAACTCCTTTGCTTTATCAATCTTGGGGGTAAGAGTTCTAATGTTCATCAAGATGTTGGCATAGCATTCTCCAGTGGCATGTTGATTGCTGGCAACTTCACCTATACTAATTGGTTGGTGTGGGGAATTTCAACTTCATTTGGTATGTCGATATCATTGCTTGGAATAAGTTCAAGATAGGTCTACAATAAGGGTGTAAACAGATATTAAACAGATCAGATATGCAGTATCCATATCCATATTCAATTAACTTTCATAATATTCATATTTGTATCCGTATTCAACCAATATTTATGTCCTAACATCCGACTCCGTATTCGATAGATATTAAATAAATTTGGATATATTCATATTCGATTATAATTATCTAGATATATTCTTATCTGATTATAATTATCCATATCCGTATTTGAATAATATCTTTTTGAATATCTAAATACCCATTTACAAATATACAAATATTGAATATGTTAATATGCAATAAAAAATATATATTTCTCTTATAAAATAAATTAAACAATTTATTGAAAATCAAGTAATCAAATAAATAGTAAAGCAAAATTTTGAGAAAATATCCCTAAAATAAAAATAACTCAAAAATTAAAGTTTCTAAACAACAAAATAACAACAGCCCATAAGCCATCATCAAATAAAACATCAATAGAACTATAAAAAAGATTAAAATAGAAAATTAAAAAATAAGAAGAAAAAAAAAGAAAAAAAACACAGGTCTAGCTAGCTTTCGAACGTTAGCTAGAAGCATGTGGCACTATTGGCCTCTACCATGAGATGGGGGTAAGTAGCTACTGGGCTTTATTTCATGTAGGGGGAATAGTAACTGATTGGCTTTCATTCGTGGCAGAGGCCAATAGCTGGCTTGTAGCGATGCTACTGGCCTTCTCCTTATCGCGAAGGCTAGCAAGCCTTCGCGAGGAGCTTTTCTTTGGCAAATCTTTCTGGCAAGGGCTCAAAATTGAAAAAAGAAAAGAAAAATATTGACTCGCTTGTGGCGGCAGGGAGAGAGAGAGAGAGAGAGATTTGAAATGAGGAAATTGGGAATGCAACTTAATAGGTAGGGTTTGTTATTCTTTTTCATTTCTCGCTCATTTATTTAATTGTATAATAATAATAATAATAATAGTAATAATAATAATAATTATTATTATTTCAAAATTAAATTTTTTATTTAATCATAATAATTTACATTTTTAAATTAAAATTTTGAATAAATTTAAATTTAAAATTTAATTACAAGCTAGTTTATTATAGATGGTTTTGGAATTTACATTTTGATACTTAATATTTTTACTTATTATATTTAATATAATCAAAAGGAAAATTGATTTTACAATGAATATTGAATATTATCAGTTAATTTTAGATATTTAAACATTAATACTGTTAATCAATAAAAATATTCTCTATTAAGATTTTAAGTTGGGGTTAAAAAGTTTTGGAAATTTAGGATTTAGCCTTTAAATTTTATATTTCGGCAAATTTTATTAATTTTAATAATACAATAAAATTAAATTATAAATCTTTGTATTCATTTTATATTACATGTATAGTTAATTAGATAAGTCTAAAACTCTTAATATCCTATAGCTAGTTAATTATTTTAGTGTTATACTACTTTACTTAAAATTAAAAAATTAATAATTCTTGATATAGTTAATTTTTTAAAATTAATGATTGACTTTATAATTAATAAATATTAATAAAATGACAACTATGTATATTAAAAATAAAGGTAACCAATAAGAATTTTATATCTATTAACTTCATCATTCATATATTGATTTTTCTAATTTTTTAACTTATTATTTTTTAATTATTATTACAACTGATTCTTCATGATCCTTAATTATTATTATTTTTCTTCTCAATTTTGTAATTATTAATTCATATTTAAATTTATTTATATACAAATTATGAGATTTTAAGTTGAAAAATAAAAATAATCCATCATGTATAACGATATACTATATATATGACAATGTTTAAATATTATTTATATATTAAGATACATAACAAATTGGAATATATTATATATAATAATTTTTAAATATTATTTATCAGATACGAATAATCAAATATATAAGCAGATATATTCAACAAATATGTATTCATAATGAATTTTAAATGGATCGAATATACAGTTACCATATTTATATCCATTTACAGTTGCATATCTACTAATCAAATATGTATAATATTTGCTTTAAATGGATATGGATAATCAGCCCTATAGATAAATATGGATACAAATGGTAAATGAATTTTTAAATATTTATTTACAGCCTTAGTCTCCCTAGGATGATACTATAAGTTGCAGGGGTCTTAACCACTTAAAATCTCAACATCTTCGTGACTTGTCGGGGATGAGTGCTCAAAGAGAGAGGTAGAGGAACTTTTTTCAGTGCTTTACTACTTTGCCAATAAGCTCCACTAAAGTAGTGTTGGTCTTCTGTATTTGTGCGTTGTCTAGTCCAAGTTGGGGAAATGTGTGTGAACAAGAACGTCTGCTAGGTTGCCACTATCTACTAGTATCTTTTTCATCCAAAAGTTGGCAAGAGATGTAGAGATCACTAATGTGTCATTGTGTTCTCCTCGTTTGGACTTCATGACCTTTTCTCCAAAAGTAATGCTGGGCATTAGGTGGCGCACTTCATAAATTCTTAGTATAGGTCAAACTAAATGAGTCTATATTTGCTTCGTTGATTGCACCAATGCATTCCTTGAGTTTTTGGAGTCCCCTCTACCTACATTGGCTGTAGGTAGGTTCTCTAGGTTATATTAGTGTTGTTAGTCTTTGGGCTCTAAATGATTGATAGGTTATTGCTGGTGGTTTCACATTTTCCAACTCTTGGACCCTTTTTGGGATTGCTCTATTAGAATAGTACCTTGCAAGCTAATTAGATGGGTGTGTAAAACTACTCCATGTAACAATCTTGATTGAATGATATTCAATAAAGTGGCTATCTTCATCTTATGCGTGTGTGATTTCATCACATGCATTTGGTTGAAACTCCTAAATCATACTAGACTATGGGACTTGGACATTTATATGATGGTAATCATGAAATAAGTCTCTATGGTTATGATTTTAAATATTCAAAGTTATAGGATCCTGTGAGACAGGGCATCTAAGATTCAGATAGACTTGCACTTATGATGTATATTCAAAAGAGTTGGATATTGCTTTGTTTCATAGGCAATCTATATTAGACATGAATAGATGTTATGGGTGCTTATTAAAGAACAAATTCACTGAAGGCTCGCTTAGAGAATCTATTAGATAACCATAGTGGCACGTTGGTAGTGGCAAGTTCTCTAGCTTACAATAGCAACTTGAGGTTTCATAGTAACCTTACATTTGAGTCCTTGTGCTTTAATTTTGTTTTAACCACGTAGCAAATTGCATGGGTCTTAGGTTGGGCACAAGCTAGTCAAGTATGGAGGTTAGTGAGTTTCAAGAAGGGATCCGTTTCGCTTGTCTGTGGAAAGCGGGTTGATCACCTATGTATTATAAGATGATCAATTCCAAGAAATTTTAGCACAAGATGATATGAAAATTTGAAAAAGGATTTTTCCAAAGTTGAGGTTATAATGGGAATTGAACATCAAGAACAGAGATATAGTTATCGAGGCTATTAAGGATCCGACAAATATTTTGCCCTATATTTTTTTTAGGAGTTTAGAAATGAAAGGACTGTATTCGCTTGGCAATCGTAAGCAATAATGGTTCATCTCAATATAATTCATTCATCTAATTCATAGGACTCCATGGGGTTGTGTTAGGTTTCGACTATGGAGATCGGGTATTCTTCAATTAACGGAGATTAATTAATAGACTTATTTATTTAAAAGGTTTAAACTAATTCAAATATTTTTAATATTCAAAATATCATAATGAGTTGCGATTTTCTATTTAATGAATTGGTCAACCTAATGGATTACACACAAAAGCCTAAAAAAAACTCTTATTTGATAGAAGGAGTTTTCTAAAGAGTTAGAAAATTTAGGTGGGTGGTTTTGCTTAAGGGAGAGAATTATGTTGGCTAATTTATTTGGTCACTTTGGTTTGATTAATTTAACTATTAAATTAATCAAAATAACTTAAAGAGTTAGATTAAGCCAATTAGATAAAGGTATTAATTTAATTGGTGCCAAGTGATAATTTAACTAATCAAAGCCAACTTAAGGTGTTAAGTTGATTTAATTGACTTAAGGAGTTAAGTTAAATTAATTAAATTAAAGAGTTAATTTAATTAGTTAGGGAATTTAGTTTTGGAGGGAAATCAAATGGAAGAGTTCATTTGAATTAAATGAATTGGCATTTTTAATTTGTGAAATTAAAAATTCAATTTAAGTTAGATAAGAATCTAGCAAGTTGGCACATGTGTGGATGGTGTGATAGAAGCCTTTGGAGGCTTCTATCCTCTCCTGTAAATACCCCTAAGGGTGGCTGGCCATATGCTTGCATTGTCCATGCTTCCATTTTCCTCCAAAAGGTAACATAACTCATGTGTTGAGTAAGTACCTCCTAGATTCCCTCTTCTCTCTCTCTCTCCTCTTTCCAAAACCGCCACCTCCTATCATATTCATCCTCATCTCAATTCTAGCCTAGAGTGTGAGGGTTTGAGAGATCTTCCCAAGTGTGTGGATCACCATAGAGGCTCCACACTTGGGAAGCTTAGAATTAGAGATTGAACCTTCTTGTTTGTTGATATTTTGGAGCTTGTTTGGGCGACTTTGGAGCTATTTTTCCTCCTATTTTTTGGCTATTGAGAGGCTGTATTGGAGGTCATTTTTTGTGCAAAAGTTGATGATTTAATGAGATTTTGGTGTGGAGAAATTAGATATAAGAAGTGAAGAGAAGAAATTTGATCTTTATTTGGAAGAGTCCACTGGAAGATCTTCTTCACTCCTTAAATTTTCTTTAAAGGTTATTTTTCAGCCTTTAAATCTTAATTTATGACATGTTGATTGATACTTGGGTTGGAGATAACAAGTTAAATTTTTCCCTATTTTGGTTCTAATTTATGGATCCTTGTCTGTCTCTTATTTTTAAGTGATATTATTGCCATATTCATGTCTAAATTAGGATTTTGTGAATTGATTCATGTGATGAATTGATTCTAGATCTCAAAATGCTTGATTCATTTGATGAATTTGAGTGTTTGGACATATTGCGTTTGGCTCTTGATGGGTTGGATTAAAATATGTCAATACGTGTTTTAAGTATTAATTCATATGTTGGCATGGGTTTTGATTCAAATCTTATGATAAATTTTGATTTAACATTGGATGTTTATATATGTTGATAGAGCATGTTGATGATAGCTTTAAAGTATTTTGGCTATTTTTGGATCCAACTGGATTGGAGTTTATTGGAGATTTTTGGAGAATAGTGATCTTTCTTAGATTTAATTTTTGATGCACTTGAACACTTTAATTTCTAGTTTTTAAAGGTGTTTGGAATTTGGAAATTTGTCAAAAATTGTGTGAACATGAGTCATTGAGATGTCCGTGGAGTTTGATATATAAAAACACACAAGATAGGATCAAAACGGGCTAGTAGGTGGCTTAGTGCAAGCTGTTGCCTAGCTCGGTAGGTGGCGGGCACGTTGTATGCCCACTTGCTATGCAACTGGGTGGGCGGAAATGCACCAAGGCTGCCTTAAGGTCATCTTGGTCCATTTTTGTGGTGTTTTATGCTTCTAACTTGATAATTCATGCTAATTTTGTTGCACAAAAGCTATGTAAGTGTTTAAACAAATGTTGGACATTTTTGCTTGCCTTTAAAGTCAAGTTTAAGTTAATCTTCAAGTTTGCACAAAAATGAGATGCATAAGAGCTATGCTTATTTTTGCCCCTAATTAATTATTTATGTGATAAGCATTTAATTATTGGATTGAATGTCAATTCTTGCTATTGTTCATTTAATTGTTAAATTGATGATGAATGTATGGAGATGAACATGAGAATTTAAATAAGTTTTATTTAAGTTTAAAATTATTTGAATGGGTTGTATTATATTGGGCTTTTATGCCTCTTGAAATTTTACCTTGTAATTGTTATGAGAGTAGAAATTTAGGGGTGAGGTTCTTTTTTCTCTTGTAAATTGTTGTAGGGAGGTAAAAGAGGCCAAGGTGATCAAGAAGGCTTGAAGACCCATGAATGTATGGGATATATTCATGTAATAGATAGGATCTATTCATTTGATCAACCCACCTAAAATCAACTAAGTAGTACACCTATAGCTCTAAGTACACTACTTGATTAAGACTCGTGGTCATCCTTCCTCAGGAGCATACTGCGCTCATTTACTTATTTACGCTTTCTTTATCTTATTGATATATGAGATGCATGGTTCAAATGTAGGGAACCTAAATAAGCAAGGTAAAACAATGATGTGATATTCTAAGAAAAAAAATCCCTCAACTTAGAGAAATTTAAGTTTATCAAAATATTAAGTCAAATTTGATAAAAATAAATGGGTTATATATCCAACTTTTCTAAAAATAGGCAAGTGACATGAAACGATGTCTTAATTTATGTTAGCTCATGAGTCGTGGGACACTTAATTGAAGGAAAGCTATGATCACTACCTTGGCATAAGATGCACTTTGATTTAAATTTCACCATGACATTGTCTCACCAGTCATGGAATGATTGTGGTTGAATTTAAAATCAAGGATTGATTGGTAGGTACGGCTTAACACCTAGTAGTATAGATGTTGTAGGAGTTGTGGGACTACACAAAAAGTGAGGCAAAATATAATAAGGATTGTATAGAGATGCAATTGGCAAAAGTTGCCTACCTTAGGATCATGAGTAGATGTATCATGAGTCGTGGGTCCACAAATGATGCCTTTGGACCTTGATTCTCACTAGAAAATGAGATTTTCCAAATTCTCAAGAGGGTAAGGAGTTTGACAAAGTAATGCAATAAAAACATGCTTGAAAGTCCATAATTATGTTTTTAATATCAAATTCAATCAATTGCTTATACATTTTTTTCGCCTTTGTAGATTTGCAAAATCTCAAAAATGGCTTAACATTCACTAAGTATCATATTAGAAACTAATAAGCTAACTAGACCAAACTATCGTGATTGGCGTCATAACCTCAAATTCGTTGACTTGGAAAAGTGGACATGTGTTCTTAATCAAAGTCCACCAGATGTGTTCACAAAATGGGTAGAGGATGACCTCCAAACCTATTGCCTCATGATGGCCTCTATGTCCAATGAGTTTCAAAAGTCTCATGGGCGCTTGAAAAGTGCTTTCAAGATACATCTACACCAACAAGAGTTGTATAGTGTACAAATGAGGCATGAGAGGTACATTCTTTCAAAGGCGCTTTTTAGGACAATGATGATTGAAGGGTCTAGTATCTATGATCATGGGCTCAAAATGATTAGGCTAATTTAGCTGCTCGCTCCTTTAGAAGCAGTTATGTACAATGACCTCTATGTGGATTTGATCCTCCAATTCTTGTCAAGTTCGTTTGACTAATTCATGATGAATTTTAACATGTCCAAACAAAAAGTCATAATCAGTGAATTGATTAACAAGTTGATAACCGTAGAGGCAACAATGAAAATGGACAAACCTTTAATACCTACTTCCTCCTCCAAGTCTAAAGGCCTTGGGAGAAAAAATAAGGGAGGTAAGAAGAAGAAGAGTTCTTTTTCAAAGGGAAAAGAAGCATTAAAATCGTTTGAGGGGGTTAAGCAGTAGAAAGAAGATAAGAAAGATGCCACTTATTTCTATTATGGCAAAATGGGCAATTGTAAGCAAAATTGCAAGGAGAACCTTGCAACCCCTGGGAAAAGTATGTACTTTATTGAAATGCACTTAACTACCAATTCTTCCTCATGAGTGTTTGATACCGCATGTGGTTTTCACCTTTGTAAGTCATTATAGGAGATGGAAAGAAAAAAAGTCTAAGTGATGAGGATATAATCCTACGCTTCAACAATGGAGCAAAAGTTGTGGCCAAGGTTGGAGGCATTGTCAAGTTAAACTTAGTGAATTCCTTTATTGTATTAGATCCTTGCTATTATGTACCTTCTCTTGTGAACAATATTATATCAATTCCTGTTTTGGATCATGAAGTATTTGATTTTTCATTCTTGAATGGAAAATTGAAAGCAATAAAGAATTGTTGTTTGATTGCAATGGATACGCTTAGTAATGGATTGTACATTTTGGATTCTCGACCATCACTTATGCACATTCAACAAAGTAATAAAAGAAAATTAGATAACCTAGAAAATGCATACCTTTGGCGTGCAAGAATTAAACATATCTCAATTCATCACAAAAGAAGCCACATGAAAAATCAATGAAACACTCAAATTTGTCAAATGAATTAAGTATTTGGTGATTATGATATATTCATCACATGAATCTATCCGTCAAAATTCAAACTAAAGCATGAATTATGCTTTGATACCACTTGAAAGTAGGAGTAAACTAAGGATCCATAATATAAAAATATAAAAGGCTGAATATAACTTAACCACTCCACTTCAAGGATCTATCATGCTTATAATAAGGATTCAGATCTAGAAAAGTTACCTTTAAAGCTAAATGCAAAGGCATGATGAGAAAGACATCAATGAACACTTCAATGGAGCAACTCAAGCACAGTGGAAAGATGCCAACAGTTGACTGCCTTCCACAACTCCAAAAATCCTCAAAATTGGCAGAGAACATCATCACACACCAAGGTAGAAGCTGAAAAAAATTTGTTCAAATCAGAACCTCCTAGGTCCTTCAAATCTGCCACTCAAACAGCCAAACAACAATGGTTCCCCATGGAGCAACAAATCCCCAAGTGTTGGACCTCTAATGTATTAGTCCACACACCCAAGAAGAGTCCTAAATCAGCCTAAAATATTCTAGATAACTTGAGGATTAAGTTGAAGGAGTGGCGTCTGGAGAGGAATTGGAGAAGGAGAGTTTGGAGAGTGTGAATCTTCAACACATGAAATTTCGCACTTTTGAAATAGGAATCTTTTGGAAGACCATCACATGGCCAACCACCAGGGATATTTATGGAGAGGAGAGTGTGATGCAAGTTGGCATCATACCTCCCATGCTTGTTGGCAACTTGCTAGCTTGCATGTGAATTTGAACTTCACACGGATTTGTATTTAATTTACATCTTCAATTCGTTTTATGAAATGTAATGCAAATTAACTCTAATTAAATTCAAATGAACTCTTTCTTTGAATTTTTCTTCCCAAATCCAAATATTCATTTTAATTAAATTAACTCTTTAATTTAATTAATTGGATTGGCTTAACTCTTTACGTCAATTAACTTAACGCTTTAAGTTGACTAATTAATTGTCACATAGCACCAATTAAATTAACTCCTTAATTTAATTGATATAATTTAATTTCTTAAATTATTTTGATTAAATTAAAAACTAAATTAATTAAGCCAAGATGTCCAAAAATATAGTCAACAAATTTTCTCAAGCAATGCTTAGAACCTTAGAAAATCCCTCTAATCAAGTAAGAACTTCCTGTAAGCTTTTGTGTGTGACGCATTAGGTTCATCCATTCATTGGACATGGGCTCACAAATTTTTCTGATATTTTGAATATTAAAATATTCACATTAGTTTAAACTTCTTTAAACTAATAACTCTTTCAATTAATCTCTATTACTCAAAGCGTACCTAATCTCTATAGTTGATGTCTAGCCGATGAAATGAATATGTCTTGATGAACTATTCTAGCTTTACATTTGCCATGAAAATATGATTCCTCTACCTCTTATATCCTAAAAGAGGCCTAGAATAAGATATTTATTGGCTCCCCAATAACCTTGATAACTATATTTCTAATTTCAATGTTCGATTTCTCTTTATGACCTTATATTTGAAAAACTCCTTTTTTGAATTGTCATACCACCTTGCTCAAGAATTTCTTAAAATTGATTATTATAGATATATAAGAGATGCACCCATCTTTCATAATAATGAGGAGATGGATCCCGTCTTGGATCTCACAAACTTCCATGTTTAAGTAGCTCATGCCCAATCTCAACGTGGATG
This sequence comes from Jacaranda copaia, assembly GCA_014898725.1. Lineage (NCBI taxonomy): Eukaryota > Viridiplantae > Streptophyta > Magnoliopsida > Lamiales > Bignoniaceae > Jacaranda > Jacaranda copaia. The sequence goes on along the minus strand of JACGDI010000373.1, from coordinate 652,570 downwards.
ACCCACTACACGGTTGGTGAAAAGTTAAAGCATATGAACCTAAACATAAGATTACCATTGATCCTTAGGTTAAAGGACTAATAACATGCACTAGCATAAGTTGGAGAACTTACCACTACTGACTTGCCACTCTAGCCATCTAGTGGATGCTCCGAGCGGGTCTTCAGTGAACTTGCTCTCTAACAAGCACCCATTAATATGTATTTATGTCTAACATAGATTGTGCATGAAATGGAGCAATATTCAACTCCTTGGAGTATGCATCATTAGTGCAAGTCCATCCAAATCTTAGATGCTCCATCTCATAAGATTCTATGACTTAAAAAATTTAAAATCATGATTGTATAGACTTTTTTCACAATCACCACCTAGTGTGTGGTCAAGTTCCATAGTCTTGTGTGATTTAAAGACTTCAACCAAATGTCAATAAAGAATAATAAGCATAAGATGAAGATGATTATTTTATATGAATATCATTCAATTAAGATTGTATCACAAGTGAAATAGTCTACATGCTATCTAATTAGTTGCGGGGTACTATTCCTACATTTTGGCCATTGAGAGGCTATATTAGATGTCATTTGTAAAGCGAGATAGGCACTAGGATCTAAAATTAAAACTTCAAAACATCAAAGTAACTAGTGCCTACAAGCTAATCAAGGATCTAATGATGCCTATGATTTATATTTAAATAGAGGATTACCTTGATGAGCAAATCCAAGGGTTATCAAGTGAACACTTGGCTGATTACAGAATTTGCCTATTTGTGGTGCAGCGAGAAGAATGCAATGATTGCTCTATCAAATTGCCTCCAAAAATTATGAAAAAATATATGGATATAGGCAAAACCTTGGAGAAATTAAAAGTAAAATTTTATATCAATTGCATTTTTGGAACAACCTGGAGAAAATTGCAAAGTCAGACCTCGCACAGATGAATCTCTAGAGATTGAGCAAGTCACACGCCTTGCCTCTATTGTAAAAGTCCACACACCAGTAAGATCTTCCTAGACATCTAGTATTTTAGTTGGAATAAAATCATAGATCTAGTGATGATGGAGGTTGAATTTAGGGTAGGAAGATAAAGAAAGAAGCCTAGCCTTCAACACATGAAATGCTACTTACAAATATTTTGGAGGGAAATGAAGAATCTAATTCTTCACACCAATTAGCATTGCTTATGGCTGGCCAGCTATCTATATCTATATATAGATGTGGAATAGTGTGATTCCAAGTTGGCATCACACATTCCATGAGGAGGGCGGTGAATGGGGTGTGCTTAGGTGGCAAAATTTGATTCCAAATCTCATTTGAATCTTAATTAAATTTGAGATCTCATTTCAAATTAATTAAGATGCCATCTCAAATATCATTTGAATTTTTCCTCCAAAATTCATTTTTCCTAATTAATCAAATTAAACTCTTTAATTTAATTAATTATTCTTTGACTTAACTCTTTAAATCAAATTAGCTTATCTCCTTAAGCTAAATTCGTTAACTTAACTTTTTAAGTTAACTTAACCAATTTATGATCATGTTGGTACCAAACAATTAACTCCTTAATTATTGTTCAAATTTAACTCTTAAATTAGTTGATTAATTTAATACTTAAATCAATCAAGCCAAAATTGACCCTCAAAATATGGCCCCAAAAATTGGTCCACTAGGAGATACCATTTTCTAACTCCTTAGAAAATTCTCTCCATTAATTAGGAAGCTCATTGTATTTTGTATATGATCTAATAGGTTCTACCATTCATTGGACATGAGCTCACAACTCTTTGTGACTTCTAAATATCTTATATTCATTCTAGTTTCAAACTCCTTTTAAACTAGTTGACTCAATTCAATTAATCTCATTAATTGAAGAGTAACCAATCTCCATGGTTGATGTCCAACCTCATGCCCATGGAGCCCAACTAATTGACTGAAATGAATATTCTGAAGAACCATCATCACTCTATGCATGCTATGCAAATACAATCCTTTCATCTTCTATCTCCTGAAAGAGGCCTAGGGTAAGATATTTGTCAGCTTCTTAATAACCTCGATACTATGTTTCTATTGTCAGTGTTCGATCTATGTTGTGTGACCTCACCTTTGAAAAACTCTTTTTTCAAATTGTCACACCGCCTTGCACAAGGATTTTTGGGAATTGATCATTATAGAACACATAGGAGATGTACTCGTCCTTTATAATAGCGAGGAGTTGAATTTCTTCTTGGATCTCACAAACCTCTATGCCAAGTAGTTCATACCCAATCTTAATTTGAATGGCCCGTTATGTGACTAAGGATGAGTCAAAGTATGAGGATCTAATACAAGGTTACCATGGATCCTTAGGTTTAAGGACTAATAATATGCACTAGCGTAAGCAGGAGAGCTATCCACTACTAACTTGCCACTACGGCTATCTAGTGGATTCTCTAATGGGTCTTCGGTGCCTTATTTTCTAATAAGCACCTACTAACATGCACCCATATATCATATAATTGCTCATGGAATGGAGCAATCTCCAATCCTTAGATTTATGCATTATTAATGCAAGTCTGTCTGGATCTTAGATACCTCATGTCATAAGATCCTATCACTTGGAAGATTTAAGTTCACGATCATGTAAGACTTATTCCATGGTCACCAAATGAAGTCCCACAATCATAGGTGATCTAAGGGCTTTATTCAAATGCAAGTGAAGTATAATAAAGCATAAGATGAAGATAGCTATATAACAAAATTATTTAATCAAGATTGTTTTGCAAGAAAATAGTTTATACAAAGCCCATCTCATTGGCTTGAAGAGCACTATTCCAACAATTTGTTGAGAAAAAATTGCTGATTTAAAGAGGTTTTAGTGTGAAGAAATTAGATTTAAGAAAAGAAGAAAGTTGATCTTGATTTGGAAGAGTTCATTGGAAGATCTTATTAATTTCTAAGATTTTTCTTCAAAGGTTATTTTTTGGCCTTTAATTCTTAATTTTTGACATGTTAATTTATCCTTAAGTTGGAGATAACAAGTTACATTTTTACCTTATTTTGGTTTTAATTTGTGGATCCTTATTTATATCTTATTTTCGTGCTTTGCCTATATACCACATATTTTTTAGGGTGTTCTCTCTGGATCGGTATCTTAATCTCATCATTCAGATATTTGTACTCTTTGGTGGTGTTCTACTATTGCGGTAAAAGCTATACCAGTTGTCAAATTTCTACTTCTTTGGGTCATTCTCATCTTTTGAGAAGGGTATTAAAAAAGGCCTCGCTATAATGCCACTATTAAGATCTCCATTTTAGGAGTTGTGAGTGGAATGTAGGCAGTGAAAGCCTAAAGAGAACTATGGCTATGGACTTTAGGATTCTTGTTAGTATTATTGTTTTCTTCATCAAGCGCATTACGTTTGCTTATGTCTTGGGGAGTCACAACTTCCTCGATCCCAATATATTTCTCTACACGCATGAGGAGTTTCTATAAAGTAACAGGGCATATTATGGCTATAGAATCCTAGAACTTCTAGTATTTTAAGTTATGTTGATTGATGCGACGTAGGAGCTCTTAGTTTATATGGGGGACCTCATGTATCATGTGGACAAAATTGTTGAGATATTCTTTTTTGGGACTCTCCATCTTTCACAGCAAATAGGTATGCCACCATCTTTGGGTATCAGTTGTTAATAGAGAAGTTGTGGAGAAAAAAATGCTCCATCTACTCTCATTTTATGATAGATCTATTCGCATTTGGTTGAACCATTCTAGGACATGCATGGTGAGAGTGGTGTGTAATACTATGCAATATGTGGCTTCAATTAGATTATAAAGCTCTATTCTTGTCAGAAATATCTAGATACTTTTGTGGGTTCGCTGTGCCCTCAAACTTTGGCAAGTTGGTTATCTTTGTCCCATAGGGAAGTACCTATACTAAGATAGCTAGGTAGAAGCGACTGTATCTTGAGAGAGCGATAGTTAAAGAAAGGTCTATGTGTTGTGGTACCAGGTAGTGAGTTTGGACTTTGATAGTAGTAAGTAGTCGCTAAAAGGAGACTACTAAGAGGAAAGAGTACATGTTCATTTGTAAAGGTAAAGGGGGAAGTGGTGTCTTGCTTTAAGTTATTTCTCTGCTCTGTCCTCCTTGGAGATAATGAAGCTCCTTGGTTCAAAAGGAGGACTATAGCTACTCTTAGGGTGGCAGGGTTTCTCAATATATTGGTTGACCACTTTGCCTATAACTTGAACAGTAGCATTTTCCAATAACATCTTTAGTACCTTTTGAGTTATCTAGAAAACTAGTTCTCTAGAAGATGGTTTTTGCTGTGCAGGCCTCTACTTTGGTGTTGGTTGCACTTTTGGAGTAGGCTTTGATACTGGATGTGATTGTGCTTCATGGTAATGGTTCTCTATGTTCTCTAACCTTAGGACCACTTGGTTGTTAGAGTCTTGAGCTCTGAATCTTGTTTGCATTCTCAACATTCCTTTTTCATTTAGAGTTCCTACAGATGGTGTCAAGATGCTATTGCTTAGAAATGGAGCTAGGGTCTTTCTTAGAAGTTAGTAGAATTTAGAGTTCTTTTTTGTTGGATTGCAATATAGAGAGTTCTCAATTCTTGAATTTTTACAAGTAATTTTTTTTGCTCAATTTCTTTTTAGGGCTTAGTGTTTATAGTCTTTTTTCTTAATGGATTTTGGCTCAATAGGATTTTGATGCCCTTCTAGATGGGCTTAGTTAATTAGGCTCTCTACATTTTTTATTCATTAAGTTATTTAATTAATTGTGCATTTTTAGTCCATCGTGGACTTAATTTTTCATTTCATATATGAATTAAGAATGATTCTTAATTGATCAATTAATTAATTAAATTTCATCATCATCTATTTTCATTTGTTATTTAATATATGTGTGTATGTATTTTGAATTATGGGGCACAAACAATTAATAATGGGATTAGGAGTGGCAACAGGGCCAGGCTGGGAGGGGTGGCAATAGCCCCCCCACCCCCATCCCCACAGTGGGTACTCATCCTTTTTTCTCCGTGGAGAGATGGGTACCAACGAACACCCACGAATTTGATAAAAAAATTTAAAAATTCATAAAAAAATTTAAAAATAAAAAAATACTAATTTTTTAATAATATAATTTACTTTCAAAATTAAAACATTGTCAAATATAAGTACATAATATTACAACATAGAATATCTAATTATATTTTATAACAAAATAGTAAAAAATAAATAATACATAAACATAAATTTTGAAAAAAGCATAACAATTCATAAACATAATACTTCTATATATATATATATTTATATTTATATATAAATATAATAAATAATTAATTATTATAACGGATAATGGGTACCCGTGGGAATAGGGACTATGATCCCCATCCCCACCCCCGCCCCCATTCCCGTCCACGTGGGGGGAAAAAAATCCCCATATCCACTCCGTCATGGGGAATTCCCCACGGGTACCCACGGGGATGGGTATTTTTGCCATCCCTAAATGGGATGCTTACCCCGTTTCTTTTTCTTACACTAGCTACCTAGTGGGTGGTTGAATTGAGAGATGGTGTGCTGGGCCCCCTAACGTTTTCTTCTTCACTTGATATTAGTTACCTCAGTAGCGGTCAAGCAGATAAGGAGGCATTGGGATTGGCCCAATGCCTTGGTTGATTGATTGGCTGCCTAACAGGCTATTTGGTGAGAAGAGGGGTGCTAAGCTTTATGTAGCACCCTGGCATGCTTGTTGGCTAAGTTGTGGGTTAGGGGTGCAATCGAGTTGAGTCAACTTTAGACAAAATTTTTGAGCTCGAGCTTGAACTCACAATATATGTATTTATTATATATTAGGCTTGAGCTTGAACACGACGAGCCTAAAATTTTAAGCTCGAACCCAAATTGATAAAGTTTGAATTGATAAATGAGTTGTAAAAAATTGCAAGCTCTAGCTCAACCTCGAACTCAAAATAAAAAAAATAGTAACATAATGTATATTTATTAATAAAATAAAAAATAATATTTAATTATATATTGGCTTATGAGTTGGCTTGCAAGCCTGGAGCTTAGATATGGATAGCTTGAGATCAACTCAAATTAGAGCTCGTGACTCAAGCCAGCTCGAGCTTCACAAAGCTCGACTTGTTTGCACACCTAGTTGTGGGTTCTAAACAGATACCATGCTGTCAGGCGAAAGATGTGGGGCATTGCCACTCATTTTCTCCCTTTTTCTTTTGTCTTTTTATTTCTTTTTTCTTCTTGTTCTTTTCCCTTCTTTGTGGAATAACTGTGCTTGATCTTGTGAGTTTTCTGTAAAGTGTCAAAAATAAGTTTAGATAGGTATATAGTAATTGACAATATCTAATCATCACCGATATAATTGAACATATAGAATAAGGAGAATGGTCATGCTACTTGAGTTACTTAAAGCATTATAAATAAGACTATTGGTAATGGATGTCCCATTTTATTTAGCTCATAACTGCTAAATGTTGCATGGAAATTGGATTTGGAAATTACTTAAATTCTCGCACAAGGTTTTATACTCCATAAGTAACTTCAAATCTTTTATGAAACATAACACTCTGAGGGTCCCTTAGGATCTCCAGCAGGTTTTACCCTCCGCAAATGACTTAGAATGTTCAAAGAGCTTTATGTTCAGTAAACAATTCACAATTTTCAGTGGAGATCTCTATATTGAAGAATATATAGGATCTTAGATGGAGTTTTACATTCCTCAAGTTACTTAGAAAAATTTTCTTGTGGAACTTTACACCTTGGAGATGTTTTAAGATTTTTGATGAAGTTTTCATGCTTCGTCATAAGTCTTTGGCTATGCTCCATGAATGACTGAAAAATTTCATGGAGCTTTGCATTTTGGAGACCATTTTGAACCTTTATGAGGTTATGCACTCCACAAATAACTTAGAGTTTTAGGCAAAGCTTTATGTTATATGAAATGGCAATTTTCATGGAGATTTATGCTTCTATGATCAACTTAGAGTTTTTTTTCGAGCTATATGCTCCATGGACAACTTGAATTATCTTACAAAGTTTCATGCTCTAGGATCCTTTTAAATTCTTGGTGGAGCTTTGAGCTCCACGAATAACTTAGGATTTCTTCCAAATGTTATCTTCATTTTTTTTTAACTCTTTTAGTGCTCATCAAGCAATTGTATGTTAACTTGCATTGAGGTCTTTTTGATGAGGGAGAAGGGCAAGCTTAGTGTAAATAATTCAGTATATGACAATGAGAATAGGCGAGAGACTATCGTCAGTGTTAGTCGTTTGAGAGGCTAACTGGTATGAGGTAGCTGCCTTAGTGCACTAGGACTTTGAAACTATCAGTTGGGCTGCTAGCTCTTAAAAGGTACCTTTTGGGAATTTGGTTCCTTGAAGGCTACCCAATAGACTATTGGCTCTTAAGGGCCAGCCAATAGGCATCTGGGGCCTTTGGAGGCTTCATGTTACGTGGTCGCATGCTTAAGCGTGATTGTTTTTATTCCTTAGAGTCTCTACTAAAATGTTTTGCTTTGTGAATGCTTTAGAATTTTTTAGTAGCTATACGTTCCTAAGATCTTTTAGGTTCTCTTAGGAGCTCCTTGTGGTTTCTAGCAGAGGTGTCTTTTTTAGGGACTCTTTAGGGTCTTACAGTAGGGACATTTTGTTCATTGGCCCCCATGGGGGTATTATAGCAGAGGTGTTCTTCTTACGAGCTTCTTTGGGGATCTTATAGCAAAGATATTATTTCACGCTCCCAGGACCTTTTAAAACTGCAAGGCATGCTTGGAATTTTATTGCTAAGGTGTCTTTTTGCAAGTCCCTTTAAAGGATTTTATAGAAAATATGATATTTGTGAGCCTTTCTTAGGGAATCTTTCAGTGGTCTCAATTTTGGCAAGCTCTTTTGTAGTCTCAAAACAAGTTTGATTTATGGACACTCATCGGAGCTTGGTTTTGTGGCTGTAGTAGAGAATCCAACTATTATGGCTCCATAGTAGGTTGAGTAGGAGTTAGGCTGAGGTTTAGTCCTAAAGCTTAGTCTTTTTTGGTTGAGAATGCCTGTAGCCTTTATTTTTCTTTAATATTATATCAGTTATCATTTTCTTTGGATGACCAATGCATGATGCACGCCATTTACTCATTGAGCATTCTGATAGTTTTGGGTTTTATTCTTCTCTTTTATAGAATGTTGAGGATTTTTTCCCTTTTGATCTATCTCATATGTCATTATTGAGATGACTGCAGATTTTATGCTAAACTCATTTTCTTTTGTTACTTGCACTTCGTTAATGCTTTTATTCTTTTTGTTCATTTATTTGGACTTTGTTCAGGGAAGAAGGCATGACCATGAGCAGTCTTGAAGGTCTTATAGTGGATTTGATTTTTATGAGCCACTCTTGAGGGGTCTTACTATAGTTACTTATTGTTAAAGCACTTCCTTTGGTGGTCTTGTCATAGTTTTCATCATAGTCGGGCATCTCCCTAAAGGTGTTGTTGTAGTCATTGTTGTTGTGCATTTCTTCTCAGGGTATTGAATGTAGTTGGTGTTGCTACATACTCTCTTGGGGGCTTATGATATTCCTTTGTTTGCAACATTTTCTTTATTTTTTTGTGGAGGAAACTGGTTAGGGTTTTCCATGAAGAATGATGTTTCGTAAAGGAAGCTACTTAGGGTCTACCATAGAGATGATATTCCATGGATAGAGTCGTTTGGGGTCTCCCAAGGAGTTGTTCTTTCATAAGCCAGGCATGGAAAGTTCAACTCGTCAAAGTAACTTTTTAGGGCAAGGATGATTAAGGGATTGAGTGTCCACAATCATGGGCTAAAATGATAGGATTTATTGAGAAGTTCGCAAATTTGAATGTGGTTATGGACAATGAACTCTTTGTGAATGTGATCCTACAATCGTTATTAAGTTCATTTGACCAATTCATGAACTTCAATATGAGCAAGTACGAGGTTACTATCAATGAATTGATCAATATGTTGGTCATCATGGATGTGACTATGAAGAATGACAAGTCTTTAGTGATTACTTTTTCCTCCTAATCTAAGACAAGAAGAAAAAGGGTAAAAAAAAGGTTCTTATTCTATGAGAAACAACCATTAAAGCCATCTATAGAGTCAATAAGAAAGAGTTTCATAAAAGGGCGCTGTTTGCTTTTATTATGGGGAACCATGACATTGGACATACAGTTGTAAAGATGACCTTGCAACCTTAGGAGCCAATATATTCTTTATTGAAGTGCATCTATCAGTGAATTTTTCCTCATGAGTATTCAATACCTTATGTGGTTCATACCTTTACAATTCATTATAGAGGATGGAAAGAAGAAGGAACCTAATTGATGGGGATTTGATTCATTGGACTTAGTGAATCCCATTATTGTACTTATCCTTATTTTTATGTACCCTTTTTTATTAAGAACATCATTCCTCTTTTCATTCCCATTCTAGATAAAGAAGGATATAATTTCTCTATAAAGAATCGAAAGTTAAATGCAACAAAAATGATTCTTTTATTGTTTATGGTACATTAAATAATGGATTATATATACTAAATTCTCAACCATCACTAATGTATATTCAACAAAGTAACAAAAGAAAGCAAAATAACCGAGAAAATGCTTACCTTTATTAAGCTAGACTAGGACATATTTCCAAGAATATGATGAGCAAGATGGTAGCCTCAAATTCACTAAGTATTAGTGTATTAGAGGACTTACCCACTTATGAGTCTTGTTGGAAGGTAAAAATGACCAAGGCTCTATTTGTTAGATAACCAAAGTAAGCTATGAGTCCTTTGGATTTTATACATATAAATATGTATAGTCCACTAATAGTTAGTGGGAGAGGAGGCGCCTCTTACTTTATTACCTTTATAAGGACTTCACTTCGTTCGAACATGTGTATCTTATGAAAGACAAGTCTAAAACCATTAAAAGATTCGAAGTTTATAGGAATGAAGCAGAAAAAAATAACTTGGGCTCAGTATTAAAACTCTTCGATTGGATCAAGGAAGCATATACATAAGTACCGAATTCTTATATTATTTTAGAGAAAATAGAATTTTCTCACAATAAACTCCACCTGACACATTCCAACATATTGAAGTTGCTGAATAGAGAAAGCGAACCTTGTTGGACATGGTATAGTCAGTGATGAGCTTCACCAATATTCCTATTGCAATTTAGGGGACCCTTGAAATAACATCAAAGCTACTAAAGTTAGTGCCTTCAAAGTTGGTGTCAAAACCTCATCGTGAGACGTGGTATGGCAAGGTATCCTTATTCTTTTGTATAAGGGTATGGAGGTCTCCCAACTATGTTAATAGACTAATAGGAGACAAGTTGGAATTGAGATCCTTCTTGTGCAAGTTTGTGGGATACCATATAGAGTCTTTGAGTTATTATTTTTATAGTCTCTCGAAACAACAGGTGTTTGTTTCTAGGAACACCACATTTTTGAAAAATTCTATTAGATAGAAAGGGCATTATCATTGAACTCAATTAAATTCAAAATGATTATTGTAACCAAAAATAAATAAAAGTAACAAATGATACATGTCAAATGGATAGTGATTCAAGGACTTGCAAGAAATCCATGTTCAACGTGGACTCAAGCCATTAGTTTGAAACAATGAAATCTAAAATGAATTCCATGTACTCCAATAAGCTATGGACCTTGGTAGATCTACCAGAGGATATAGTACCCATCGGTTGCAATGGATCTATAAGCATAAGCTTTGAGTTAATAGAGAGGTGATGACTTATAAGGCTAGATTTTGAGAAAATCTTTTCACCAGCTGTTCTGGCTAAATCTATTAGGATTATGCTTGCCATAGCTACTTACTTCGACTAGAATATTTGCAAATAGATGTAAAGACCATCTTTCTCATTGGTAACATTGATAAAGAGTTTTGTATGTAGCAACTGGAGGCGTTTTTTACATCTAGTCGGAATGAGCAAGAGGTTTGCAAACTCCAAAGGCAAGTTGGAAAGAAATGATGTTAGTATAGTTTATTCTATGATTGATATGTACAAAGAATGAGAAAAGAATGAAATTGCCATTCCTTTCTTGATTCCATTCTAATAGTTGATAAATAGGAATGATCAGCAGAAATGGAATGAATTTTTTAAATGACCAAATTACCCTTTTGTAAAAAATTATTAAAATAAAAATTTTCTTATTAAAATATTTTTTATATATTATCGTAATTTTTTTTTGAGTGAGTCTATAATTATGCAATTCTAATATCACTTTTAATGTTATTCGAACTACATTAGTAAATAGATGCATTTTATATATTACCAAAAAGTTATCTACGTTTATGCAAAAAAGTACAAACACAATTCCTTTAAAATTATTATTTCTAAAATTATAATTAGCAAGCTCTTTTGAATTTTTTCATAAAATATAATTAAAAAAATTATAAAATACTTTATAACTAGAGTACTTAACTTTTTTGTGATAAGGGTAGAATGATTTATTGTATTTTTTTATAAGTTTAATTTGAAGAGTTGTTGATAGAATGGATAACTCTTCATTTATTAGTTTCGTATATATCTTTTAATCATTCAAAGATATGTGGATATAAATAATATTTTAAGCTATATATTTCATTAATATGGACCAAGTGATGTGCATAATTATTCTTATTTTTATTTCTATAATAATTTAATAATTTTTATATTATTACTAAAAAATATATGAATAAAATATTTGATTAAATAAAAACATGCAGCAATCAAATAAGTTGGAATATAAAATCAAATGTTTACAAAATGAAGATTTTTTTTCATGAATGTAAAAGTTTTTTGTTAAAGTTTGGAGTGTAATTTTGTTCAAAAAATCTATATATAGATTCATTCCCGATAGATTGGGAATAGCCAAACTCATGGGGGAGAGAGGGAATGGTTAAACCTATCATTTGGGAATAGGGATTCCAACAGGAATAGGCATTTCGATCTGTAAATTACACCAATCATGGGTTTAGAAATGGGTTTGGGAATGTCCATTCCATTTCCACCTCATTCCTTCATACCAATCATACCACAAAAAGGTTTAATATGGAGGAATCCAAAAGGAGTAACCTTCATATAAGACAAGGCCTACATGTCTCTAAGTTTATAGCCCCCAAGATAGTGGAAGAGAGAAATATGATGTCTCACATATCTTATGCATCCACTGTATGAAGTATAATATATGCCATGCAATGAATGAGATTGGATGTAGCACATGCTTTAAATGTTATTAGATGCTACCAATCCTATCTTGGTGAGAATCATTGAAAATTCATAAAAGCAATCCTTAAGTACTTAAAAAAAACTAAGAATTTATTTTTGGTTTATGATGGAGGAGAATTAAAATTTAAAGGGTTTTCAGATTTCAATTTCCAGCCTAATGAGTATGACCTTAAATTCATACTTCTTTAATAGTAGCGCAATTAGTTGAATAAGTTCCAAGAAAGATACCACGACTGATTCAACTACTAAGGTAGAATACATTGCAACATCAAATACCGCAAAGAAAGGTGATTGGATGTAGTCGTAGTATTGCGAAGCAAGTTGTTATCTATTGTGACAATAAGAGCTACTGTGCTAGCAAATGATTCAAGATCTCATCAGCAATCCACACAACTATTGAGGTGTTATGGTTTGATTTGTGAAACCATTGATAGAGGTGACATTCTAGTGGAAATGGTTACCTCAAAGGTAATATAGCAGAACAACTAGTTAAACTCTAAAGTAAAAGGTCTTTGGGAGACATCTTAGGAAAATGGACCTAAAAACTATAGAAAATTGACTTTAGGGAAAATGGAAGACTATTAGAATAGCACATCGTAGTCAATTAGATTGGCGTATTTAACTACTCTTGTAAAAAAATCTTAGTTGATTGAAATTGTATAAAATAACAATTTTCTTCTTATGCCATACTGATATTCTTTACAATGCATTTGACTGATCAAGCATGTGATGGTGGTCATGAAGCAAATCTTTATGGTCATGATTTTGAATCATTCCAATTCATAGAATCTCAAAGAAAATGACATCTAAAATTCAAATAAACGTATTGTAACGATGCATACTCTAAAAAGTTAGATATTGGTCCATTTATGGGCAACAAGTTCACTGAAATCCATTTAGAGAATCCATAAGATAGCTAGAGTAGCTTGTCAGTAATAGAAAATTCTCTAGCTTACAATAGTGTATATAATTAGTCTTTTAACTTGAGATTCCACAATAACCTTGTATTTAAGTCATTATGCTTTAATGTTGGTCTCGATATAGCGCATCGCATAGGACTTATATTGTGCACTAACTATCTGAATTGGAGATTGGTGAGTCCCATTAGAGGATTGTCTACTCATCATGAAGAGCAACTTGATCCCCTTTGTATTTTTGATGATCGATTTCAGAAAATCATTGTACAAGGTAGTGTGACAATTTGAAAAGGTAGTTTCCAAAGATGAGATCATTGGAATTGCTCATTAAGAATAAATGCATAGTCAATGAAGCTATTAAGAAATCGAAGTATATCTTACTCTATGCCTCAATCGGGAGACAGGAAATGAAAGGACCAAATTTGCATGGTAATCATAAGTAGAAAGTTTCACACTAATTAATTCATCCAATTGGTTAGTATCCATAAGCTTGTTGCCAGACATCAACTATAGAGATTGGGTGCTCTTGAATTGATGGAGATTAATCCAATATAGGTTAATTAAAAAGAGTTTTAATTAATAGGAATGTTTGTTATTCAATTAAGTTGTGAAGAGTTGTGAGCTTATGTCTAATTGATTAATGAATCTAATGAGTTATGCACAAACACTAGGACCATACTAGGGAATTTAGAGAAATTATCTAAAGAGTTATATAGGTCAAGTGGTCTAGTGGAGGAGAAGAATCTGGACTAAGTTTAAGTGGTCACCATGATTTGATTAATTTAAGGGGTCAAATTGATCAAATTAATTTAACAAGTTAAATTAATTTAATTAAATATAAAAAATTTATTTAATTGAGCTATGTGACAAATTAAATTAGTCTTGGTAATTTAAATAGTTAAATTAGACCAATTAAATTAAATAGTCAATTTGGTTGCTCACAGGAAAATTAATTTTGGAGGAAAAGTTTAGATAGAAAAAATCTATCTAAAATAATAGGAATAATTGATTGGCTAATTAAGAAAGAGATTTTTTAATTAGTACAATTAATTATTCCATGTAGGATGTGATATGGCATCTAAGTAGTCTTTAAAGAAGAAGAAAGAATCCAGAGCATTACTAATGTGACTAGATGCTCTAGAATCTTCAAGCACAAGGTCGGCTAATGCTTTCCCCCATCACACAAATTGTTACTTTTTTTCCTTCCAAAATTTGCTCTCATCTCTCTCCTCTAGCTTGCTAGCTTTACATCGAAGCTTTGTTCCTTCTTCAAATTCTTCTTAAATCAACATCCTCTTAGGTAGAATCTTGATCTAAACGTGATTATGGTGTGTGGATAAATTAGAGGTACTGCAATTGGAGCACTTTGGTGTGGATCAAAATTTGATCAATTGGAGACCACTGTAGAGAGCTTTATGGTGACTTTTCTCTCCAAGTTGCTGCCCATTTTGGAGCATTTTGTTGGTTATTTTGTTGATATTTTGGGGCATTATTTTGGCATGAAAGAAGAGTCCTATTGGTGTGTATTGGAGCTTGAAGATAAGCGATCTTCATCTACTTGATTGAGATATTAAATCAAGGTTACTATCTCTCTTCTTTGAATCCAACCTTAGAATCTTGAAGAATTCAAGTTTTGTTTAAATTTTAATTGCTTGAGATTTTAATTTTTCATTGCACTTGGATCCTTGAGTACATCATCACCCATACCATATGCCCTGCTTGGGGTCTTATAGTGATCTTTTGTTACACACCCCGCTTGGGGGGTCTTATAATGGTCTTTCATTGCACACCTCACTTAATGGTCTCTTAGTAGTCTTTTCCCATGTCCTTTGCTTGGGGACTTTATAGTGGTCTTGCACCACGTGTCCTTCTTGAGGTGTTATAGTGTTCTTTATCATGAACCCTGCTTATGGGGTCTTATAATAGACTTTGGACACATGCCCTTCTTGGGGGAAATTATAGTACTGTTTACAATGATTTGTTGCCAATTTTATGATGATTTTAGTGCAAAATCAAGTGCATCGCAATGCATTTTACATGTCAGCTATTGCTCAATTGTAATGGGGTGTGTGCATTAAGGGTCTTACTACATAAAGTATTATTTTGCTTAAGTTATTGTTTATCAAGCACAAACAAGAGATGACATAAAAAAGCAATCTATTAAATTAATCACAAGGAATAAAAATATCATTCCCAATATAAGTCAGATTTATTCCCTATTCACTGAAATAGCTCATATCTAATGAAAATAATCCTTAAAAAACTCTAATCACTAGCATAATCTTGCAAAGTAAAGAGAAAAGAACTTTGTAGATCTATTAACGACATGTTCAGCCATGTTATGTGTGGCTCCCATCTTGATTACATAACTGAAGTTGTGGATAAAGAGCATCTTCTGGACAACATTCCTTTGCGATGTGGCCATGCATCCAATGGACTTATCCTCAATGTAATTAACTCCTTGTGAGATTATCATAGTGATATTAGATTTGTGGGTTATGCCTTTGCATTTGTCCTTCCATTTGCTATCTTGATCTTCCTTCACCTAGTCTGGGCAAATGGTAGGAGCCTTTATTTTCTTTATTTAGAAGTTGGCAAGAGAGGCAGAGATCACTAAGGTATTGTTGTATTCTTCTCGTATAAGCTCCGTATTTTTCTCTCCAAAGGTAATGTTGGGGAATAGAGGATATGCTTCATGTATTCCCATTACAAAAAATAAAGTAAGCTTGACTCTGTCTCACTATTCGCACCAATACCTTTTTCACATTTAATGAGTTGCCTTTTATAGGTCCTTTAGAGATCACCAAGGTAACACTAGCAATAGACAAGTTATCTAGGTCTCACTAGCATCGCTGCTATTTTGCCTCAAATGTTCAATAGGCTACCATAGGTAGTTTTCACTCCCTTTAGTTCTTGAATCCCTCTTAAGGCTACCTGACTTTTGAATGTTTTTCTTGAGGTATCCTTTTTGGATTGGCCTCCCAATTTCATCCTTCACAGATTGGTAGTCTTCAATTGTATGTTTGCATTCATAGTAGAAGCAACACTTATTTTTACCTCTTTAGATCATCTCGCATCTTTGGAGAAAGGTGTTGACTTTGCTGCTCCACCACAATTAAGATCTCTACCTTAGGTACTATAATTAGAGTATAAGTAGAAATTTCTAATAGGATTGCGCCTACGATCTCCCAGCTTCTTCTTGTTGTTGCTGCCTCATTCATCTCGTACCTTATGTTGGCTAGTGTTATGAGGGGTTACAGCATCTTCAATCCTGATGTACTTTTTTGGCAGACGAGAAGCTTATCCAATTTAATTGAGGGGTTTTGGGCTATAGTTTCCTAAACTTTTAGCACCTTACATTATATTGAATAATGCTAAGTGGGAACTCTTGGTTGATATAATGAATTTCATGTACCACCTAGACAAAACGATTAAGGTAGTCTCTAAAGGGCTTTCCATCCTTCTATTTGATAGTAAATAGATACATTGCTGTCTTCAAGAAATTACAATTGATGGAGAAGTTGTGGAGAAAATGATATGCTGATTGTAGAGAAGTTGTGAAGAAAATGCTTTGCCAATTATGTCTAGCTTGTGATGGATCCAATTAGCATATGATTAAATTATGTTTGAGCATGTTTAATAAGCATGGTGCAAAATCCATTGCAGTTGGTAGCTTCACTCAAGTCATTAAGCTCTATCCTTGCGAGGAAATTGTCCAAGTGCTCATAGGTGTTCACTATGCCATTGAACTTCAACAAGTTGGCAATTTTTGTTCTGGAGAGGAGCATCTCTAACAAGATAGCTATGCAAAAAAATTTACCTTGAGATATCTAGGCAAAGAAAGTTGTCTTGAGATAGCAATGGTCAAGGGAGGTACTAGCTTCCAACTACTAATTGATCAAGCATAAGTAAGTGAATCTAAACTCTAGTGGCATTAGGCAATTCTCGGTGATAAGTCAGCTCAAAGGGATGATTACACGTCTACTTGCTAAGGCAAATCAGGAACAATATCTTGCTTTATGTTAGTTTCTCATTCTATCTTTTCAGGGGATGATAAAGCTTTTCCACTCTAACGAAAGGATCGGGTTGGTCTTGAGGGCAGCATTCTCTGACGCACTAAGCAACTACTTTGGTTGTAGCTTGTGTGAAAGTCTTATGCAACAATATTTTCAATGCCTTTTAAGTCATTTGTAGTACTGATTCTCTAAGAGGTAGAGGTTTGGCATCTCTTCCAATTTCGTGGTAGATGCACTTTAGGCATTAACTTTAACTCTAAACATGACTTTGCTTAGCTTAGTTGTTTTTTATGTTCTTGCCTCTTACTAGTTTCTAGAATGTCAAGCTCTAGAACTCATTAAGATTCTCAGCATTCTTTTTTCTTAAGAACGAGTTTCCCATAAAACAGCCCTAGATGATGATAATAAAAAATGTTCCAAATATGAAAGCCCAATTGATTTGAGGTATTGTCTCATTGGCACACCTATGGTGGGGGTTTATCTTTGAAAAGAGCTTCGAAATAGGTGAGTGGGGGAGCACACATGTGTGTGTGTGTGTGTGTGTGTGTGTGAGAGAGAGAGAGAGAGAGAGAGAGAGAGAGAGAGAGAGAGAGAGAGAATAGCTTATAAACTATGTAAGCCCCCAAATCCTTTTGATATGGCGCAACTCAATAATATTAGAATCTCCATAGTCAAGGGGCATGGGATTGAGAAAAGGTATGTGCCTGTCATTCCCAAAAATGGTGCTGAAAGATGGTGCTTAGATAGTGATGCTTTAAAATGGAGTTAGGGTCATTTCCAAAAGTTAGTAACTTTATAATCAAGTTCGTTGCTCTGCAACATGTTTGCATAGAGGTAGAGATTTTGATTTCTACACGTAATTTTTTATATCTCATTTGATTTTAAAAGTTGGTATTTATAGTAATTAATCCTTTGGTAGGCTTTAGCCTACTTAGATTCGGATGCCATCTTGAAAAGCTTCATCTTGGTTTTCAATTTTTCTTATTATCTAATTAATTAGGCCAGTTTAGTCTATTTTTACTCCTAGGGATTTAATTTACCTCATCAATAATTTTTCTTGTTGGGCTTTAAATCAAATACTAATTGTTTAGATTCACTAGATTAAATTTAATATATTTTTAATTAAAGATAAAATTAAAATTAATTGATTAAAATCTTACCTATTTTAATTTTGTATGACTCAAATGAATTTTTTAGGTATATTTCACTATTAAGCGATAAAGTTAATGAATGGTCAATTAACCTAATAACATCGTTTTTACACATATAAGTGTGAGGTTGAGGGTTTGAATCCTTGGCGTGCGTGTATATAAGTAAAACAAAAAATGTAAAGACAATTAGTTTTTGCCCAAGGTCACTTCCATCTTATTTATTTGGAAAAACTTTACAAGAGTTAAGCAAAAGAAAACATTAAAAGGACTTGTAAAATGACCAAAATATTTCTTTAACTTCGATGAGATTAAGACAAAGAGATAAGAAGTAAATAAATATTTTTTTAACAAATGGATTTTTTTTTTATTTTTGGTGTTTTTCACTAGCTACATTTGAGAGATCTTTTTTCACCATAGATATTATCAAAAACAAGCTTAGAAATAATATGAGAGATAAAATTTGTTAACCCCTTGGTGATTTACATTGTTTTGAGTATGACAAAATTGCATTCCTAAAATTATGTGTTGAAAGCATGCAATAGAATTATGAATATCTTTTCATATTATCTGCTGCAATCTATCTATGCGTTGGAACTTAGTTTCCATAATTAAAGGAACTCATGAAGATTCTAGCTTGATTTACATTTCTATAACTTAGGAAAGAAATTGTATTATGCTATTCATGGAACTAGTGCATATTTACTTAAATATCTTGTTTCCTTATTTGATTCCATTGGACACTTACCTAACTAAAAATTTATAGCCATTGGACATAAGCACATAAATACGAAAATATGAAAATATGAGAATATGAGGCATTGTTAGGTGTGAATCAAAAAGTTAGGAAAAGATCTTTGTTAAGTGTCTTGTGGAGTTGTGTGATACTTTTGTACACATTTGGTGTTTAAGTGTTGCTAGCTTTACATGTGTTTTCGAGGGACCTTATGGTAAAAAAGGTCAAGGGAAGCTTGCCTTCGATGGACCTTGGGGAGACGAGGACAATGCGGTTTAGATCTCAAAGGACCTAGTGATAAAGAGGGACGAGAGTCGTACCTACTCTCCAGGGACCCCATGAAGAGAACAAATTAGTTCTTGGTTGCTCTAAGGACCTCTAGGTGAAGAAACCAATAGAGTGATACTATTTGAAATCTTCTACAATATTTTGGGTTCCGATCTGGAAGAAAAGTCTAAAGATTGCTGTACGAAGTGGCAGCAACTTGTGCATTTGTCCGCAAAGGTTGTGCAAGTGAATTTGGTAGAAGTTTTGCTGAGCCTGCTCACAAAACAACTATTTTCACAATACTCTAGAATTTGCCTTATCTCATCTAGGATTTTAGTTTTAGCTCTTCGCAAAGAGTTGGTTTTCACCTTATGAGGGTGTTTCTGATCCTTTTACTTTTCTTACTATCAAATTAATGTTGTTACTTGTAAAACATTCTAACATATTAATTAATTTGACATGTTCAAAATTCTAAGTGAAAACTTAGGTAGAGAAGTAGGCTTGCCAAACATTTATAAATACTAGTGTCCATTTGCTACTATTTTTATTGCTTTATTCATCACTAGTTTGACTTGTAGTTTAATTGGTACTTTCAAATTCCAATCAATAACTAAAATTGGTTTCTATAAAATGAAAGAAAGAATAAGTTTGAGATCCAAATATAAAACCAAAATTAGGCAAAATATAGCCAAACTACTCTATCCCAAGGATCATTAACATGCTCTAAATAAGGATTTAGATGCAGAAAAATTACCTTTGTAGATCAAAACAAAACACACACGCACACAAAAAAAAGAGAAGACCACTTCGATGAGTACTTTAAAGAATAATCTACACACAATAGCAGACACCAACAGTTGGTCCCCTTTCCAAGCTCCAAAAATGGCCAAAAAGTTCTCTAAAATTAGAAACTCCTTGGACACCCAAATTTGCTCCCAAAAACTAGTGGAAATGATGATCCACCGAGGAATTCTAAGTCCTCCAAATATAGGACCTCTAATGGCAAAGTTCAAATACCTTAGGCAAGCACTAAATCAACCTAACTTGTGCTTGAACAAGAGAGGAAGAAGGTAATAGGAGGCATTAATGGAGGTAAGTAGGGGGGAGAGAATTTAGTGTGAATTTTCAACACATGAATATCACACTTTTTGAGAAAAAATGTGAGGATGCCAATTAACCACCTAGGTAGCTAGCCATGTGGCCTATTTATAAAAGTGAGAGAGATGTTTAGCTATCATCACACCTCTCATACTAGTTGACCAACTTGTCAACTTGCATGACCATTTGAATTTCACATTCATTTGCATTTCATCTCGGGAAATAAAATGCTAATTAAGTCTAATTCAAATTCAAATGGGCTCTTCCATTTGATCTTTCTCCAAAATTCAAACTCTCATTTTAATTAAATTAACTTTTTAATTTAATTAATTCGACTTAATTGCTTAGGTCAATTAATTTAACTCTTTAAGTTAATTAGTATTAACTTAACTCCTTAAATTAACTTGACTAATTAATTATCACATAGCACCAATTAAACTAACTCCTTAATTTAATTAATCTAATTTAATTCCTTATATTATTTTGATTAATTTAACACTTAAATTAATCAAGCCAAGATGACCAATTAAAGTACTCACTTATCCATCTCTCAAGACACCTAGGTTTGCTTTTTCTAACTCCTTGAAAAATCCCTCCTATCAAGTAAGAGCTTCCTATAGGCTTTTGTGTGTAGATTCATTCATTCATTCATTTATTGTACATCGGTCACAGCTCATTGTGATATTTTGAATATTAAAATATTCACATTAGTTTAAACTCCTTTAACATATAACTCTTTCAATTAATTTTTATTAATTGAAGAGTACCCAATTTCCATGATCGCTGTCTAGCAACAAGCTTATGGAGCCTAACTAATTAGATAAATGAATTATGTCTTGATAAACCATTATAGCTTACGCTTACTATGCAAATACAGTCCTTCCATTTTCTATATCTTGAAAGAGGCCTAGGGTAAGATATGTGTCAGCTTCCTAATAGCCTTGATAGCTATGTCTCTACATCCAATATTCGATTTTCCTTTATAACCTTTGAAAAACTCCTTTTCTAAATTTTTATACTACCTTGCACAAAAATTTCTTAGAATTGATCATTATAGAATACAAAAGAGATATACTCATCCCTTACAACAATGAGGAGATGGATCTTATCTTGGATCTCACAAATCTCCAAGCTTAAGTAGTTCATGCCTAATCTCAACCCCAAATAACCCGTTACATGGTCAGAGAAGAGTCAAAGCATAAGGATATAAACATAAGATTACCATGGATCCTCAAGCTCATGGACTAATTATATGCACTATCGTAAATTGGAGAACTTGACACATAGCTATCTAGTGGGTTTTCCGAGCTAGTCTTCTGTGAACTTGTTCTTTAACAAGTACTCACTAATATACATTCATGTCGCACATAAATTGTTCATGAAACGGAGCAATATCCAAGCCTTTGGAATATTTATCGTAGAACAAGTCTATCCAAATCTTAAATTCCCCATCTCTTAAAATTCTATGACTTAGAGTATTTAAAATCATGAACATAGAGACTTATTTTATAATCACCATTATATGTGTGACCAAGTCCCATAGTTTTGTATGTGTGACAAAGTCCCATAGTCTTGAACGATTTAGGGGCTTCAACCAAATGTTAGTGAAGTATAAAGGTCATAAGATGAAGGCTGCCATTTCATAAAAATATCATTCAATCAAAATTATATCACATGTGAAATAGCATTACACATTAATCTAATTGGCTGTGGGGCACTATTCCAACACAAAAGACTTAAACTACTTTGAAAGGCCAAAAAGTATTTGGAGTGATAAACTTCCATTGCATTAAAATCCCTTAAGCCTAATTCACCCCCCTTCTTAGGCTTATAATCACTCACAAAATTTTAATTGAAAAATACACTACTAAAATTTTGATATTGATTCTATTCTTGATAAATTTTATAATATAAAAGAGCATCACACAATTTGGATAAGAATATGTACTTTCAAATTGTAAATTATGAAATTTGAAACGTTTTATAATTTTTATCCTCGTCCTCGTCCGCACTCTTATTTCTACATCCATCCCTATTTTGCTGGTGTACAAATGAGCAAGACTTATTTGCTTCTGTAGACCAAACCACACCTTACCTTAATACGTGGAAACTGCTCATAATTAACGTTGTTCATGGTTTGGGTTTGGACCTAGTTGTGAATTTATACTTCAGATATTAGAATTCAAGTTGAAGTAAGGTCGCAGGAGGACTAAGAAAACCAATATTAAACACCATTTGCGTCCCTCCCAGCTTACCCTACGCGTAATAAAATTGTATGAAGTGAGTCCAATTATGATTTGCCATTACTTGTGTTTGGAAGTATCTTATGCTAATGGATAATTAGGACAGGTGAGATATTATGATTATGATTATTATTATTATTATTATTAAAGTCAATGGCTAATTAAAATATTGGGAAACTATTCCGATGATTAATTGCAATATTAGGAAAGTACTATGGGCTTGTGAGGCACTTTTTGAATCCAACACCACCAAGGGAATATTTGCGCTTTTGCTTAATTGGATCTTAGATGTCCCTTTATTTCTTGCATTAGTATTAGTAAGGATGCATAGAGTTACTGCTGGGTTTGAGGAAACCTTTGAAGTTTAATTAACCAACTGAACATCAAAAGGTTTGACAAATACTAAAGGCAAAAACAACCAATATATATATATATATATATGTAACACACACACACACACTATTAGATGTCATTTCTTATATGAATATGGACCTCTCACTCTTGATAGTTTTGAGATAATTTCTTAAGTCAAACCAACTCAAGAATTTAGAACATCACACACATATGAAAAATGATGCTAGAGGCAGCACAATTGTTTAATTTATATATATATATATATATATTCATATATCTATCGTGCATATTATTTATTTGTTCTTTATGGGTAGGTTTGAGATCATTCTTTAAACTCAATCAATTCAACAATTTAGAGCATTACAAAAAACAAGAAATATAACTAAAAACAGCGTACCAATTAATTATTTGCATATCTCATGTATAATTATTAGATGTATGTATGTATTATGAGTAATTAGTCAGATGTCCCTTTTTTGTATGAAATATGGATGAATTAATACCTAATTAAGTCCAATTAATTAACGATAATTAGAGGCAATTTTACCAATTAAAGAAATTTTATACATCACTAATAATGATACTGTCCAAACAAGAAATTATCTTTTGGACGTGGACGTGGACGTGGACGTGGACTACTAGTCCACACTATTCACATATCAAAGAACTTAATTTGTGATTTAAGGAATGTAAATGTACATTTTTAAACAACATTTCATAAAAAGAAAATAGAAAACAAAAATAGAATGTCGTCATACAAAACCAAAACCAGAGATCTAACCCAGAGGTGGGTTGGAAAGTCTCCTCGTTATATCTGCAAGCACCGTAGATACCATCGCCCTCCAAATATGATCACAAGCGGTAATGAGAAACCTGTTTGCGCATCAAAACTATCGGCATTTATTGCATTTGAAATTCCAATCCATGTGCTCCCTTTCCGCTCCGCTCCGCTCCGCTCCCGTATTTTAGGGCGTCTGTTTAGCTGCAGCCTTCATTTGCCCCATCTCCCTTTCTCTCGCCATATTGCCTCCATTTTCATTCAAAGAACATAACCCGTTTGTTAAAATTCCTCAACGAAAAGCAAGAAAAAAAGACTGAAGTTTGAAGAGCAAAATTTTCTTTGTGAAATATTGTGAGGATGGCACTCAGAATTGGCTTCGTTCCAAACAAGATCCCTGCATTTCCTGATTCCCAGCTCAGATCTCACAGAGTTTCCATGGCTTCAGCAATTCATTATCCCTCGGTGTAAGTTTTTCTTTCTGTCATTTAAAATTTTCTTCTGCTTTTTTGCTTTCTGTAGGATGAATGGTTTTTATGGACATTGACGACCAAAAGTTGAATTCTATTGCTTCTTGTTGCTGGCGTATTGTTCTGACTTCGTGGTAACTAATAAGCTAAACAAGTTGCATGGCGATGAAGTTATGTGTATTTGCATTTGTGGGATTTCACACTGTTGTTTTCTTGTTTTTTCAATTATTTACATTTTATTATGTGAAATTCAGTTGAAGGCTAACTATCTTGTCATTTTTTCTTTTCTAGACTGCTTCATGGATGGAAATTATCACATTTTTTTCATAAAAGCACGCCCAGATCAGTACTTTCTCACTATATGCTAAACCACAGCGACTCTTGATTTAATTGATTCATGCTCAACTTTTTTGTTTGGTCTCTGCTCAGACGCCTTTTTAACTGATCTTTTTTCCTATTAGCTTTTTTGCTTTTTATTAACATATTCTATTGATTTGCTTTTTCTTTTAGTTTGTTTCTTGTGGGACTTGGTTGGATTTTTGTCTTTCTCACGGGGTAGTTGTTTTTTTTCCTTACCTTTTTGTTTTTTCTTTGGGGTGAGGGTTGGGGATGGTTTTATACGTGCTGTGATCTTATGGTTGTCTTTTCTGACCGGCTGCAAAGGATGCCTTTTGGGTAGATCTTAATCATAAGTGACTTATTTTTTTATAATCTCATAGTACAGTATGAGATTTTCATGAGACCTTGTTCTGTTGGTGGCAAATGGGTCTGACTCTTTCTTGGCTTTTTAAATTATGTCAATTAACTTTCCTTTTATTTTATATTTTTATGTTAATATTTTATGTTAAAATATGTATTTGTCACAGTGGTGAAGAGTGTCTCAGCTACAGGGTGGATTTGTGTGATAGAGGATTTAGTTTAAGCATTGATATGTTTCGCTTTGCATAACAAGTCTATTGTTTCTTGCCAATGTTTCTTGATCCTCTTTGAATTGTTGAGAATTAGGTGGAATCTGCGTAATGATTTACCCAAGTTTGCTTCTTCTTTTTTTTAATGTGATTCTACAGTGACCAAGTTCCCCATGAATTTATTCTTATTTAGGCTCAAGTACTGTGGACATTAAGAGGTTGGTTACAATCGTTGTAACTTCAGTGCCTAAAATCATTTTGGGTTCAGCATTTTATACGTATACTTGTACCCAAGTTGGTTGTGGTTGGCTGGTATAGTTTGTCTTGTTTCTTTCTTAACTTAAGGCACTTCTGTGATTCTTTTGTCATCTTTACACTATTAGTGCTGCTGCAATCTTGTTTGCCCTTAAATTATTTCCTACCTCCTAATCTCATGTTCAAAAAGGAAGGATGGAAAAAATCAAAGAGATTATTAGTAAAGGAGCTTTTGTTGAGTGTTGAAAACATGCTATGTCTAGCTGACAAGTCCATTGTTTTCCTTTGTGAAGTTGAAAGCTGCAGATTTTGGCTAGTTTTCTTCTCTTAGACACAGTTTGGATGAATCTTTCTATGGTTCTGGACTATAAATTTCTTTCTGGAGGAAAATGATGGGTTTATGATACTTGATGTCACTTGATAATATATGCCTCTCATTTTCTTGTAAGATGAAACTTTTCACGATAACATTTTTGAACTAGTTTGTTAGATTTGCATGTCCCAACGATTAATTAATATACTAACCAACCTGCTAATCAATGCTGAAGACGCAAAATTAGCTAATAGCTGGTAAGATAAAGGCTTACTTCTAGTAGAAAACTGACCCTCCCCAAACAATGATACTTGTACATGGACAGGATGCTGGGCTTAAACTCAAGATTTGAGAAAGTAATTTCCAGTCTGTGAGAAAAACATTTCTTGCTTTCACCCATTTTGTTGCCAGCAAACATATCTAGCTTTCATTCTCAATTTATGTCTGAGAGCCTTCATTTTGCTGAATGCAGAGAAGTGGGAAATGTTAAAAAGCCTTTCACCCCACCACCAGAAGTACATGCACAAGTGACCCATTCCATGCCGCCAGAGAAGCGGGAGATCTTTAATTCGCTGCATGATTGGGCTGAAGAGAACATCTTGGTACTCCTTAAGCATGTTGAGAAGTGTTGGAGGCCTAGTGACTTTCTGCCAGATTCCGCATCAGAAGGCTTCTACGAGCAGGTCAAGGAACTAAGGGAAAGATCCAAGGAAATTCCGGATGACTATTTTGTGGTTTTGGTTGGAGACATGATTACAGAAGAAGCCCTTCCAACTTACCAGACCATGATTAACACTCTAGATGGAGTCCGAGATGAGACCGGTGCTAGCCTCACTCCCTGGGCTATTTGGACGAGGGCATGGACGGCTGAGGAGAATAGGCATGGCAACATTCTCAACAGATATCTTTATCTTTCTGGACGTGTTGACATGAAACAAATTGAGAAAACAATACAATACCTGATTGGTTCAGGAATGGTAAGATATTTTTCATCTAATGCCTTTTCTATTCTGCTTCATGCTTTCATGTTAAGCATGCTTGTAAAGGATATGTATTTGGTGAAATCCTTTATCAGATCCCTGGAAATTTGAGCAAGATTTTTGGCTCTTGACTCAGATACAAAAAAAGCTTGGAATTCTATTTATGTACCTGGTATCTTCTAATGATTTGTTTCTTATATGTTTTGGTGACTTTGTGAACAAATAGGATCCTCATACAGAGAACAATCCCTACCTTGGATTTATCTACACTTCATTTCAGGAGAGGGCAACATTCATTTCTCATGGAAACACAGCTAGGCTAGTCAAAGAACATGGGGACATGAAATTAGCTCAGATATGTGGCACTATTGCTGCAGACGAGAAGCGCCATGAGATGGCCTATACCAAAGTCGTCGAAAAGCTCTTTGAAATAGACCCTAATGACACGGTGTTGTGTCTTGCTGACATGATGAGGAAATAAATCACCATGCCAGCTCACCTGATGCATGATGGCAGAGACGAAAATCTTTTTGAACTCTTCTCTGCTGTGGCACAGTGGCTTGGCGTCTACACTGCCAAGGACTATGCTGATATCTTGGAATTCCTAGTAGCGTGATGGGAAGTGGAGAAGTTGATGGGTCTTTCTAGTGAGGGGCGTAAAGCACAGGATTACATGTGTAGTTGGCCTCCAAGAATCCGTAGGCTAGAGGAGAGAGCACAAGCAAGGGCAAAGAAGCCGGTGTCTGTTGTTCCCTTCAGCTGGATTTGTGGTAGAGAAATTAAACTTTGAGTCCTACAAGGCATCTGTTCCACAAGAAGGTTAAGGTAATTTTGGTGTCTTGTTTCCATCTAGGAATGGTATATTTCTTTCTCTCTTCATTTGAAAAATTCATTTTATGTTGCTGCTATGTAGCAAGTAGTGGTGGCGATGGTAGTAGTGGTATGTTGTGTTTTGAATAGACGTTTTTGCCTGGGCAACAGAAGACAATCTTCATATAGAATTATAGATATAGCTGGTGTTTTTTCTTCTTCCTCTCCTCAGAGGTTGTCCATGTACTCTTGCTAGTTAGATTGATTTAAAAAGTATTAAATCTGTTTTATTTTTTTTAATAATTTTAGGATTAGTAATATTTCAAATCCCAGCAATTGATATTTGTTAGTGTTTTAATATGATGCATAAGATTGAGTAAATTGTAGGGCCTGGAAAATGGTCAGGTGGACTAGTTAACAATCTCCATGAAGTTATAATTTTGGTTAGCGTGTGATATTTGATTTAAAGCGACTGTTAAACACACTACCAGAGGCTTAAAAAGCGGCTCTTTCATCTCTATTCAAATAAGCAATGGAATTAGATTATCAAACAGAATACATGCAATACGACGATTATCAAAAAAGCCTGATCATAATTTCATCATTACATATTTTATTCAATCACTCTAGATCCCCCATAACCATTATTTTAAGTAAACGGGGCCTAAATACTGATTAATCAATCTTCAAATTTAACCTTCAAGAAAAATTAAGAAACTTAAAATAAAAAAAAATAAAATATATATATATATATATATATATATTTTATCTCCTTTTTAAACTCTCAGTTTTTGGGATAGATAACTAAAATATTAGGAATTATACCTCCCTATTCTTCATAGCAATTCTATGTAATTCTTAGAAAGAAAAAGAAAAAGAATTAAAAAAATTCAAATA